>MU766662.1:53546-71610 GCA_026770625.1 Nicotiana glauca
CACTCTCTAATGGTCCAATAATTATTCATCCTCAATATATATATATTAAACAGTGGATTTATTTTATAAACATGATTTTAATCCAGATAGAGGAAACAAGTGAACACGTAATTCTTTCATAGGGAAATTTCCAGAATTTCTTTTAAATATAATACAAATATTTTGTTAAGCCACAAAAAGGAAATAATAACTTAATTAAGTTCAGGCAGCAGCACAAGCATGCGCAAATCACACCGAGGTGACGGCCCGATCCAATATAAATAAATGTGTACTTGTCGAGGGTCGACGACGCGCCTATAGATGCATCTATTAATCTTCTGAGGCATTCGGCCCGTTCCAAAATAAACACACACACAGACAGACAGTCAGTTAAGAAGTCGACAAGGAGAAATTATTCAAGAAAGGCCAATTCTCTTTAATAATTCGAGAAAACGAAGCTTAAGTAGCTAATTATGACATGTTTTTGGGTCTTAGACTACCCGGACAATAGCATAATAGTAGCTACGCACGGACTCTCGTCACCTCGTGTGTACGTAGCCCCCACAAACAGGAGCACATAGCAAATTTAATTCACCTATGGGGTAAATTCCCCCTCACAAGATTAGAAAGGAGACTTACCTCGCTCCGAAGACTCAAAACCGGCATTCCCGCCCTTTCGAAGACTCCACTTGATGCACCACGCTCCAAAACTAGCCAACGGTCATGCAAATCCATTAATGTATGCTCAATTATTCATTAGAATCTAATTTATAGAAATTCCCAACTCCAATCGAAAAGTTGATGAAAATGCCCTTGGGCCCCGTGCCTAGATTCCGAAATTTCTCGAAGATAAAGGTTACCCATGACCTTACGAACTCAAATATATAATTTTCTCTAAATTCCATACCCAAAATCGTGGCTAAATTCCAAGAATATAATTTTCTAGGTGTTCCTCCAAAACCTCAATTTTTATACTAATTGTCATGTCTAATTCCATGGTATAATCTTGTATTTAACTTGAAAATAAGTAGGAGTAGCTTACCTTAACATTGATGATGAAATCCCTCCTTGAAGCTCTCCAAATATTGCCCAATGAAGTGAATAAAATGAGAGAAATGACCAAACAACCGATTTTAAAACAAAGCTTCTGCCCCAGCTATTTTTGCTTCTGCGGAACTATTACCGCTTCTGCGGTCCTGCTTTTGCGGACAAAACTCCACTTTTGCGGACAAGGGGGCTCCAGTCCATTTTCGCTTCTGCGACCCGACTACCGCAAATGCGGTTCTGCTTCTGCGGAACCTTGACCGCATCTGCGGTCCACCCCAAAAATCCTCTCTTCCGCTTCTGCATCTCCCTCTCCGCTTTTGCGGTTCCGCATCAGCGGATCAAGGGCCGCTTCTGTGGTCCTGGATGCCCTCAGTCTCAACCGCTTCTGCGGCTTCATCCTCGCTTCTGCGGGGCCGCTTCTACGGTCCCATCTCCGCAGAAGCGGATACCAGCAGCTCAGCTATTTCCAAAAATCCATTTTTGATCCGTTAACCACCCGGAATCCACCCGAGGCCCCTTGGACCCCAACCAATCATACCAACCAGTCCCAAAACACATTACGGACTTGCTCGAGGCCTCAAATCACAACAAACCACGCTAAAATCATCAATCGACTTCCAATCCAAACTTTATGAACTTTGAACTTTCCAACTTCTATTTTCGATGTTTAAACCTATCAAATCATGTCCGATTGACCTCAAGTTTCGCACACAAGTCATATTTGACATTATGAACCTACACCAACTTCCGAAATTGGATTCCTACCCCGATAGCAAAAAGCCCACTTCCGGTCAGACTTCTCAAAAACCTTCAATTTTCTATCTTTAGCCAAATGGCTTCAAAATGACCTACGGATATCCGAATTCACGTCAGATCGCGCTCCCAACTCCAGAATCACCATACGGAGCTATTCACAGTCTCGGAATCCCAAACGGATATTGATAACACTGAAATGCACTTCAAACCAAACTTATGAAATTTTTTCCAAAATGCTAACTTCCACGGTAGGCGCCAAAATGCTCTCGGGTTATCCAAAACCCAATTTGGGCATACGCCCAAGTCCAAAATCATCATACAAACTTGTTGGAACCTTCAGATCCCGATTTCGAGGTCGTTTACTCAAAATTCCAATCCTAGTTCATTCTTTCAACTTTAAGCTTCTGAAATAAGAATTCTCTTCCCAAATCAACTCTGGACTTCCCGAAATTCAATTCCGACCACACGTACAAGTCATAATACCTGAAATGAAGTTGTTCATGGCTTCCGACTGCTGAACGGAGCGCTATTACTCAGAATGTCCGGTCGGGTCATTACAAGATAACCGAAATTTGATTGGTTAAATAGACTGGGTTGATTAATCTGAAATGCATGACATGATCATTGGGACCAACTGCTCCACTCAGATAAGTCTCTTTTCTTTTTTTCCCTTCAAACAGTCATCTAGTTTCAGATTTTTCTTCCTTATTCCTAACTCTCAAAGTCATTGCATTTCATTTCTTTTGGTGTTTCTCTAAGTTGTTTCCAATGTCAGTTTTGTTTAAGCAAGAAAGAAAGATTTTTAAGGCTCACTACCAACTTCCAAAATTGCATAAAACACAGGGCGGCCAGAACATGCCAGAGATAGTATGATGTAAAGGGGGACATAAAGTGTCAGTAAAGTTCAATCGGTGGGATGGTTCAGTAATTTCGTGGGAGAGGCAGAGTTTTAGATAAAAGAGTCAGCAATGTAAAACAACGGTTTGGGTATAGAGCATTCAGGTCATCCAGGGTCCTGCGGTTGAGGATAAGTCAGAATATCAAACAATTCTTGGCCAGTTCAAGGCAGTCAGTCAAAGCAAAACACGACAAGGGAAGATCCACCTTCAGCAAGAATGCCACAAACTAACCACCACATTTTAAACTGACAATATTTTTCTTTGATTTGAAACAGGGGCAAAAAATCTCGTTTGTTTCGAAGAAATCCTCCGTAAGGGAAAACAAGCACCAGACAGGTTTGACCACAAATTCTCAGGATCCTCCTGGATAATGGGACCTAGTTTAAAATTCAAAACATTCATGCGTAACAAGATCCAGCATAAGGTTTACCTTGAGGAAATAGAAGTCAGCTTCGAAGTTTTCATTCTTAGGATAGGATTTCATTTTAAAATTTTAGGACCCTTCTGAACAACGGGACCTAGAGTTAAGAACTCCATTAGATAACAGGATTTAGTGTAAGTTTTGTCGTAGGGAAATATAATATAGCCTTAAAGTTGTCACTCTTAAAAAGAGATTTGATTTTAATTTTCAGGACCCTCCTGGATAATGGGATTTAGTTTTAAGACCTTCTTAGATAACAAGATTTAGCAAATGTCATACCTTTAGAAGATATGATTTAGCTTTAAAACTGGCATTTTGCCACGACCCGGATTCCCACCCTCGGGAGTCATGATGGCGCCTACGAATAGGAGCTAGGCAAGCCAATTATCAATTACCTCTTTTAGCGAACCTCAACAATATTAGAAATAATGAAGAATTTAATAATAAAGCGAAACTCTCAAATATAATTAACTGAAAGAAATGCGGAAGTTTAACAAAATCCTCTACCCAAGACTGGTGTCACCTTACTCACGAAAGTCTAGCGAATACTAATTACAAGGTTTGAATGAATCATAAAACTGTTTGTTTTGGTACAAAGATAACAAACTTAAATAGAGATAGAGAGACTCCGGGCCTACGGACATCAGCAAGGCTACCTCGGGGTCTCCGGAATGAAGTCAGCTCCCGAATCCTCTACTGCTATCCAAAAGTTGCTGCTCCGGCGTTGTGATCTGTGCAAAAGATGCTCAGAGTGTAGCATCACCACAACCGACCCCATGTGCTGGTAAGTGTCTAGACTAACCTCGGCGAAGTAGAGATGAGGCTAGACCAAACTACCAGATAAACCTGTGCAGTTATGAAATATATTGAGGAGAATAAATAGGAAATAAGCAGTTTATAAAAGAGAGGGGGAGCACACTGTAGGGAGGCAACAATTATAAACAAGAAGTCTAAACCTTAAAGATAGAGCCACCAATAGAAACTTAAATCCGGAATAAACACAATTGATCCATAATTTGTTGCGGCGTGCAACCCTATCCAATCACAAAACAATACTGTTGCGGCGTGCAACCCAATCCTCAATCATCACTGTTGCAGCGTGCAACCCGACCCATAAGTATATAGTGTTGTTGCGGCATGCAACCCGATCCACAATTATCAATGTTGTGGTATACAACCCGATTCATATATAATAAAGTGCCTCACCAACTCAACAACCATAATTAAGGGGTAAGGGAGTAACAACTAGTGACAGAAATCCCGACAAGGGAATATAACAACACAACTAAATCCCGGCAAGGGAGAGAAAAGTCAACAAAACCAATAACACGTCCCGGCAAGGGAGTAACCATCAACTATTTTTCTTTCTTACACTTGTCACTTATAATACACTTTCATTCGAGCCATTTCATATCATATATTGTCTCAATCCATAACACAACTTGAGCCAACGCTCCACAAAGTTTAGTAATCATAATCTATGTCTCATGCTCTTTACAGTATATAGAACTCATCAAATAAGCATGGAAGAATTAACAATTAGCAGATAAGACACCGGTGTATAGATACTCGTCACCATGCCTATACACTGTACTTGACAATTAACAATTAGCAGATAAGACTCTACTCATATTTCCTCAAGCCAAAGTTAGAACAAACACTTACCTCAACTTCCACGGCTAGAATCAATCCACAATGACCGCTTTCCCTCTCGAATTCGGCTCCAACTCAATCAAATCTATGAAATAGCGACTTTATAATATCAATAATACCTAAATAAATCAAGCCCAATGCCTAAATATAGATTCCCAACCTTTCTTCCAAAAATTCCAAAAATTGACCCCGGGCCCGCTTGATCAAAACACGAGGTTCGAACCAATTTCATATCACCCATTCCCCCACGAGCCCGAATATACAATTTATTTTCAAATTCGACCCCAAGACGAGGTCTAAATCAAAGAAAATTGAAAAACCCTAACTCTACCCATTTCCCCTAATTCCACCCTAATCTATGTGATTTTAGCTTAGAAATCCACTAATTAATGAAGGAAAATGAAGGAAATGAGTGGAAAATTACTAACCCAAATGGCCTTGAAGAATGGGGGCTTCAATGGACTCCTAGAGCTTGGAGAAGAAGAGAGCTCGTGAGAAATTAGGAATAAAACCCAAGCTACTGTTCTGAAACTTTTTTTAAAAAAAAAATCATTGGGCGTTTTTGTTCTATGTGTTCGCGACAGGGGTGTTGCGTTCGTGAAGAAGGGGGAGCTGGCAAGCTACGCGTTCGCGAGGGAAAGGCTACGAACGCAAAGAGGAAGCACTGGGGGTCCAAAGAATTGGTCTATGCGAACGTGTTGACCATCATGCGAACGCGGTGAAGGAAAAAGCAAAGAATCGCTATCGCAATGTCCTGAACGCGAACGCGAAGAAGGTTGGCCTCAAAGCTATGCGAACGCGAAGAAGGATTCTTCTGTGTAAAAATTGTAGAAAATCTGATGTCTTCCTAAGTTCAAAACCATCCCGAACACCTTCGAAAACACGCCCGAGCCCTCGCGGCTCCTAACCAAACACATAGACTAACTCAACGACATCCTACGAACTTAACCGTGCGATTAAATCGCCAAAATAACATCATAAACGAGGAATCAAACCTCAAAATCATCACTTTTCATCAAACTTCATAAATTTTCATTTTTAGATATTTAGGTCTAAAACACGTCAAATGATGTCCGATTTCAACCAAATTTCACAGGAAACGCTTAAACCATATATAAGACCTGTACCAGGCACCGAAACCAAAATACGGGTCCGATTCCAATGCTTTCTAATCCATTTTCATTTCAAATTTTCATATAAATTTCAGAAAAACAATTTCTCTTAAAAATCCATTTCTCAGGCTCGGGACCTCGGATTTTGATTCCGGGCATACGCCCGAGTCCTATATTTTTCTACGGACCCTCCGCGACCGTCAAATAATGGGTCCGGGTCCGTTCACCTAAAATGTTAACCAAAGTCAACTTTAATCATATTAATATCAAAATTCATCATTTTTCACACATAATTCATATTTAAGCTTTCCGGCTACGCGCCCGAATTGCGCACGCAAATCGCGGAGACTAAAAATGAGGTTTTCAATGCCTCAGAAGCATAAAAAGGGAGGAAACCGGTGATGACCCTTTGAGTCGTCACATTCTCCACCTCTAAAACAACCATTCGTCCTCGAACGGACAAAAGAAAGAAGTCCCTGAGTCAGAAAATAGATGAGGATAGTGGCTCTGCATATTAGACTCGGACTCCCAGGTCGATACCTCAGGAGGCTAACCTCTCCACTGAACACGCACTAAAGGAAAACTCTTCGACCTCAACTATCGAACCTACCGGTCTAGAATAGCTGTCGTCTCCTCCTTATAAGACAAATCCTTGTCCAACTAGACAGTGCTGAAATCTAACACGTGGGCTGGATCGCTATGATACCTCCGAAGCATGGACACATGAAAAACTAGATGCACGACTGACAAGCTAGGCGGCAAGGCAGGTCTATAAGCCACCCCTCCCACACGATCGAGAATCTCAAATGGTCCAATAAACCTAGGGCTAAGCTTGCCCTTCTTCCCAAATCTCATCACACCCTTCATAGGCGACACACGGAGCAATACCCGCTCACAAACCATGAAAGCCACATCTCGAACCTTGCAGTCTGCATAACTCTTCTGCCTAGAGTGAGCGGTACGAAGCCTATCCTGAATGATCTTGACCTTATCCAAGGCCTCCTGAACTAAATCCCAATAACCGGGCCTCTCCCGGCTCAAACCATCCAACTGGAGACCGATATCGTCTAGCATACAACGCCTCGTATGGAGCCATCTGAATGCTGGAATGATAGCTATTGTTGTAGGCGAACTCTGCTAAAGGCAAAAACTGGTCCCACGAGCCTCCAAAATCAATAACACAAGCTCGGAGCATATCCTCCAATATCTTAATAGTCTTCTCGGACTATCCGTCCGTCTGAGGATGGAATGTTGTGCTCAACTCAACCTGGGTGCCTAACTCTCATTGAACTGCTCTCCAGAAGCGCGAGGTAAACTGCGTACCCCGGTCCGAAATGATAGACACTGGCACCCCATGAAGGCGAACAATCTCTCTGATGTAGATCTCAGCTAACCTCTCGGATGAATAAGTGGCTGCAACAGGAACAAAATGCGCTGACTTGGTCAGCCTATCAACAATGACCTAAGCTGCATCAAACTTCTTCCGAGTCAGCGGAAGTCCCATATCAAAATCCATGGTAATCCTCTCCCACTTCCACTCAGGAAGCTCAATCCTCCGAAACAAACCACCAGGCCTCTAATGCTCATACTTAACCTGCTGACAGTTCAAACATCGAGCCAAATATCCAAAAATATCTTTCTTCATCCTGTGCCATGAATAGTGCCGCCTCAGATCCTGATACATCCTCGCGGTGCCCGGGTGAATAGAATATCGGGAACTATGGGCCTCCGCTAAGATCAACTCTCAAATCCCATCAACATTGGGCACACAAACTTGCCCCTGCAATCTCAAGACACCATCATCATCTAAGGTCACTTTCTTGGCACCTTCACGCTGCACCGTGTCTCTCAAGACACACAAATGGGTATCATCAAACTGCCGATCACGAATACACTCCAATAATGAAGAACGAGCGACTGTGCAAGCTAACACTCGGCTAGGCTCAGAAATATCTAATCTCACCAATCAATTGGCCAAGGCCTGAACATCCAAAGCAAGCGGTCTCTGGATGACCGGAATATAAGTAAGACTACCCATGCTGACGGGCTTCCTACTCAATGCATCGGCCACCACATTGGTCTTCCCCGGGTGGTACAAGATAGTAACATCATAGTCTTTCAACAACTCCGACTACCTTCTCTGCCTCAAATTCAACTCCTTCTGCTTGAACAGATACTGAAGACCCTTGCGGTTAGTGTACACCTCACACGCCACACAATATAGATAATGCCTCCAAATCTTCAAAGAATGAACAATGGTTGCCAACTATAGATCATGAACAGGATAATTCTTCTTGTGGATCTTCAACTGCCTCGAAGCATAAGCAATGACGCTGCCACCTTGCAACAACACTGCACCAATCCTAAACGTGAAGCATCACAATAGACTGTATAAGGCCCTAACCTGTGGGCAAAACCAACACCGGTGCCATAATTAGAGGTGTCTTGTACTTCTAAAAGCTCGCCTCACACGCATTCGACCATCTAAACTAGGCACCCTTCTAGGTCAATCTAGTCATCGGGGTTGCAATAGATGAAAACCCCCCCACAAATCGACGATAATAGCCTGATAACCCCAAGAAACTCCGAATCTCTGTAGTTGATGCTGGTCGAGGCCAGTTCTTGACTGCCTCAATCTTCTTCGGGTCCACCTGAATACTCTCTGCTGATACGGCGTGACCCAAAATGCGACCGAACTCAACCAGAACTCGCACTTCGAAAACTTAGCATATAACTGGCTATCCTTCAGAGTCTGAAGAACCACTCTGAGATGTTGCTCGTGCTCCTCCTGGCTACGGGAGTAAACTAGAATATCATCAATAAAGACTATCACGAACAAGTCCAAATAAGGCCTGAACACTCGGTTCATCAACTCCATAAATGTTGCTAGGGCATTGGTCAGCCCAAATGACATGACCAAAAACTCATAATGCCTATACCTAGTGCGGAATGTTGTCTTAGGGACATCAGACGCCCTAATCCTCAGCTGATGGTAGCCAGATCTCAAATCTATCTTTAAAAACACCCTTGAACCCTGAAGTTGGTCGAACAAATCATCAATCCTCGGCAGTGGATACTTGTTCATAACCGTCACTTTGTTCAATTGTCAGTAATCAATGCACATCCTCATCGAACCATTATTTTTCTTCATAAATAACACTGCGCACCCCAAGGAGAAATACTAGGTCTGATAAAACCCTTCTCTAGAAAATCCTGCAACTGGTCCTTTAGCTCCTTCAACTCTGGCGGGGCCATGTGATACGGCGGGATAGAAATGAGGTGCGTACCTGGAGCCAGATCAATAAAGAAATTAATATCCCTGTCGGGCAGCATACCCGGCAGGTCTAAAAGGAAAACTTCGGGGAACTCCTGAATAATAGGAAGAGAATCAATAGAAGGGACCTCCGCGCTGGAATCACGAACATACGCCAGATAAGCTAAACACCCCTTCTTGACCATGGGTCGAGCCTTCACATATGAAATAACACTGCGGGTGGTATGCCCTGGGGTCCCTCTCCCCTCTAAATAGGGCAAATCTGGTAAAGACAAGGTCACGGTCTTGGCATGGCAATCCAAAATAGCATGATACGGGGACAGCCAATCTATCCCTAATATGTCATCGAAATCCACCATGTCTAAGAGAAACAAATCAACACGGGTCTCAAGACCCACAAACACTACCACACAGGAACGATGCACTCGGTCGACCACTATCGAATCACCAACCAGTGTAGACACATAGACATGAATACTCAAAGAATCACTAGGCATGACCAAATACGGTGAAAAATAGGATGACACATACAAATACGTAGACCCAGGGTCAAATAGCACCGAAGCACCTCTATCACAGACCAAAATAGTACCTGTAATAACTACATTCGAAGACTCAGCCTCTGTCCTAGCTGGAAGAGCATAACACCGGGGTTGGGCCCCACCTCCATGAACTATATCTCTAGGACAATTGGCTACTGGCTGGCCTCTACCTCTGGCAGTCCGAGCTTCACCTCTATGATCTTTACCTCCACCTATATGGCATCTACCCCCGCCTCTAGCTGGCTGATCGGCCTGTGGATCACCTGTTGCCTGTATCATAGGACAAGGACCCTGCAGCTGTGACTGAGCACCCCTCAACCTCGGGCAAGCCCTCCTGATATGACCATACTCACCACACTCATAGCACCCGCCTGAATGATGCAGCTGAGAAGACTGAGACTGAACCTGTCGACTTGAATGACCGCCTTAGAAGCTCTGAAGCGGTGGTGCACTGATAGGCTGTTGATCAGAATAATGCAGCGGAGGACCACTACCGCCTGAAGTACCATGAGAGACTTGTAGATCTGACTGAAAGGGCCTAGGAGGTTGACCTCTACCATAAGAATCTCTACCTCCAGACGAGGTACCACTGAATTTGCTTGAGTGACCGGGCCTCTTATCCGACCCATGACCACCTCCCTGTGATAAAGCCATCTCAATCGGCGGTCCGCATTAGCCGCCTCCTAAAATAAGATCTCACCCCCAGCGCCTATAGCCATCTGGAGACAAATCGGTTGAATCAACTCATCAATAAATCTCCGCACCCTCTCTCTCGGTTGGGAGTATAACAATAGCATGGCAAGCTAGATCAATGAACCGGGTTTCATACTAAGTGACTGACATGGAGCCCTGCTAAAGGCGCTCAAACTGCCTACGAAGAGCATCTCGCTGAGTAACTGGGAGAAACTTCTCCAAAAACAACTCTGCAAACTAGCCCCAAGTCAAGGATGGCGACCCTGCTGGTCTGGTTAAAAAATAGTCCCTCCACCAAGTCTTGGCAGATCCTGCTAGACGAAAGGTGGCGAAGTCGACCCCATTGGTCTCCACAATACCCATAGTCCGAAGAACCTCATGGCAGCTATATAAGAAATCCTGGGGGTCTTCTGAAGAAGCACCGCTGAATGTGGTGGTGAAGAGCTTGGTGAACCTATCCAGCCTCCACAAAGCATCTGCGGACATAGCCGCCCCATTACCGGTCTGAGTCACAATACCCGGCTGAACTGCCACAACTGGCTGAACCACTGGAACCTGAGCCTGGGATCTACCTGCTCCGAAGTACGTGTAGCGGGAGTCTAAACTCCTCCTCTAACCTGAGAAGTGGCTGGTGCTACTGGAAGCAAACTCGCTCGAGAGACGCTCTCCATAAAGCCTACCAACCTGACCAAAGCGTCCTGAAGAACTAGGGTGGCTATAAACCCCTCTGGGACCTGAGCTAGGCCCACCGAAGCTGCTGGGGCTGGAACTTCCTCATCATAATCAACATGAGGCTCCACCTCTGGGGCTGCTGCTCGGGGCTGAGCTCTGCCCCTGCCTCGGCCTCTAGCACAGCCTCGGCCTCGCCCTCTGCCCCTAATAGGAGCTGCTGCTGGGGGCTCGGGCTACTGCATGGTAGAAGAGGAAGCACGTGTTCTCACCATTTGTGAAAGAATAGAGTAGAAAGACAATCAGTATTTGAGAAACAGAATCACATGACAAGAAATAACAAAAGTGAAAATTTTCCTAACTATGTAGCCTCTGGGGATAAATACAAACGTCTTCGTACCGATCCCTCAGACTCTACCGAGTTTGTCCATGAGTTGTGAGGCCTATGTAACCTAGTGCTCTGATACGAACTTGTCACGACCCGGATTTCCCACCCTCGGGAGTCATGATGGCTCATACTAATACGAGCTAGGCAAGACAATTATCAATTACCTCTTTTAGCGAACCTCGACAATATTAGAAACAGTGAAGCATTTTATAATAAAGAGAAAGTCTCAAATATAATTAATATAAAGAAATGCGGAAGTTTAACAAAATCTCTACCCAAGACTGGTGTCACCATACTCACAAACGTCTAGAGTATACTAAATACCAGGTTTGAATGAAACATAAAACTGTTTGTTTCGGTACAAAGATAACAAACTAAAATAGAGATATAGAGACTCCGGGACTGCGGATGTCAGCAAGGCTACCTCGGGGTCTCTGGACTGAAGTCAGCTCCCGACTCCTCTAATGTTGTCCAAAAGCTACTGCTCCGGCGCTGTGATCTGTGCAAAAGATGCACAAAGTGTATCATCAGCACAACCGACCCCATGTGCTGGTAAGTGCCTAGCCTAACCTCGGTGATATAGTGACGAGGCTAGACCAGACTACCAGATAAACTTGTGCAGTTATGAAATATATTGCGGAGAATAAAGAGGAAATTAGCAATTTATAAAAGGGAGGGGAGCATGATATGGGGAGGCAACAGTTATAAAGAATAAGTCTAAACCTTAAAGATTGAGCTACCAACAAAAACTTAAATCCAGAATAAACACAATTAAGCCATAATTTTTTGCGGCGCGCAACCCGATCCGATCAAAAAACAATACTATTGCGGCGTGCAACCCGATCCTGAATCAGCACTGTTGCGGCATGCAACCCGACCCATAAGTATATAGTATTATTGCGGCATGCAACCCGATCCACAATTATCAATGTTGTGGCGTGCAACCCGATCCATATATAATAACAAGCCTCACCCAGTCAACATCCACAATTAAGGGGTAAAGGAGTAACAACTAGTGACAGAAATCCCGACAAGGGAATATAACAACACAACTATATCCCGGCAAGGGAGAGAAAATTTAACAAAACCAATAACATGTCCCGGCAAGGGAGTAACCATCAACTCTCTCTCTTTCTTATACTTCTCACTTATAATACACTTTCATTCGAGCCATCGCTCTAAAGAGCCATTTCTTATCATATACCGTCTAAATCCGTAACACAACTCGAGCCAACGCTCCACGGAGTTTAGTGATCATAATATCTATCTCATGCTCTTTATAGTATATAGAACTCATCAAATAAGCATGGAAGAATTAGAACAAATTCAGGATAATCTCAATATAAGTACACACGGTCATGCTAGACACCAGTGTATAGATACTCGTCACCATGCCTATATATCGTACATGACAATTAACAATTATCAGATAAGACTCTACTCCTATTCCCTCAAGCCAAAGTTAGACCAAACATTTACCTCAACTTCCACGGCTAGAATAAATCCACAACGACCGCTTTCCCTCTCGAATTCAGCTCCAACTCAATCAAATCTATGAAATAACGACTTTATAATATTAATAATAGCTAAATAAATAAAGCCCAATGCCTAAATATAGATTCCCAAATTTTCTTCCAAAAATTCCAAAAATCGACCCCGGGCCCGCTTGGTCAAAACACGAGGTTCGAACCAATTTCATATCACCCATTCCCCTACGAGCCCGAATATATAATTTGTTTTCAAATTCGACCCCAAGACGAGGTCTAAATCATAGAAAATTGAAAAATCCTAACTCTACCCATTCCCCCCTATTCCACCCTAATCTATGTGATTTTAGCTTAGAAATCCACTAATTAATGAAGGAAATGAGTGGGAAATTACTACCCCAAATGGTCTTGAAGAATCGGGGCTTCAATGGACTCCTAGAGATTGGGGAAGAAGAGAGATCGTGAGAAATTTGGAATAAAACCCGAGCTACTGTTCTAAAATGTTTTTTTTAATCACTGGGCATTTTTATTCTATGCATTTGCGAAAGGGGTGTCGCGTTCGCGAAGAAGGGGGAGCTGGCAAGCTACGCGTTCGCGAGGGAAGGGCTGCGAACGCGAAGAGGAAGCACTGGGGGTCCAAATAATTGGCCTATGCGAACGCATTGACCATCACACAAACGCGGTGAAGGAAAAAGCAAAGCATCACGACCGCGATGTCCTGAACGCGAACGCGAAGAAGGGTGGCCTCAAAGCTATGCGAACGCGAAGAAGGATTCTTTTGTGTAAAAATTGCAGAAAATCTGATGTCTTCCTAAGTTCAAAACCATCTTGAACACCTCTGAAAACACCCCCGAGCCCTCGAGGCTCCTAACCAAACACACACACTAACTCAACGACATCGTACGAACTTAACCGTGCGATCAAATCGCCAAAATAACATCATAAACGAGGAATCAAACCTCAAAATTATCATTTTTTCATCAAACTTCATAAACTTTCATTTTTAGGTATTTAGGTCCGAAACACGTCAAATGACGTCCGATTTCAACCAAATTTCACAGGAAGCGCTTAAACTATATATAAGACATGTACCAGGCACCGGTACCAAAATACGGGCCCGATTCCAACGCTTTCTAATCCATTTTCATTTCAGATTTTCATATAAATTTCAGAAAAACAATTTCTCTTAAAAATTCATTTCTCGGACTCGGGACCTCGGATTTTGATTCCGGGCATATGCCCGAGTCCTATATTTTTCTACGGACCCTCCGCGACTATTAAATTACGGGTCCGGGTCCGTTCACCTAAAATGTTGACCAAAGTCAACTTTAATCATATTAATATCAAAATTCGTCATTTTTCACACATAATTAATATTTAAGCTTTCCGACTACGCGCCCGGACTGCGCACACAAATTGAGGTGACTAAAAATGAGGTTTTCAAGGCCTCGAAAACATGAAAAAGGGAGAAAACTGGTGATGACCCTTTGAGTCGCCACACATTATAACTATGAGTTTTCAGGCCCTCCTGAATAATGGGAATCTAGATTTCAAATTCTTAGAGATATTGGGTAACATGATTCAATTAACACTCACAGATGTGCCCAACTACCAAACTGGGGCAGAAAACTTTCTTTATTTTATCTATTTTGTTGAAATCAGGCACCCACCCAGAGGTCAAGGGAGAACAACACTAGTTTTAAGGATAGAAAATAGTTCAAGGACAAGCAATCAGGCACCCATTTAGGGAAACAAGAAAAGTAGTCGCAAGGAAAAACAAGTCAAGTTTCGAGGGAAATACAGTTCAAGTGTTGTTCATCAGGAGCCCACCTAGAGAACGAAAGGAAGCAGTAATTCAAATATTGGTAATCAGGAGCCCACCTAAAGAACGAAAGGAAGCAGTAGTTCAAGTGTCAGGACCCCACCTGAAGAACTAAGGGAAACAGTTCGAGTGTTGGTAATTAGGAGCCCACCTGGAGAACGAAAAGAAGTAGTTCAAGTGTTGGTAATCAGGAGCCCACCTGAAGAACGAAGGGAAACAGCGAGGTTCAAAGGAAGACAACAATCAGGATCCCATCTAGAGAACGAATGGAGGCAACAATACACAAAGGAAGTTCGGCAGTCAGGAACCCGCCTGAAGAACAGATGGAGAACAAGGCAAATTTTGGAGTAAAGGAAGATAATTTAAATGTTGGTAATCAGGAGCACACCTGGAGAACGAAAGGAAGTAGTAATTCAAGTGTTGGTAGTCAGGAGCCCACCTGAAGAATGAAAGAAAACAGTTCAAGTGTTGGTAATCAGGAGCCCACCTGAATAATGAAGGGAAGCAACGAGGTTCAAAGGAAGACAACAATCAGGAGCCCACCTGGAGAATGAAGGGAGGCAATAATATTCAAAGGAAGTTCGGCAGTCAGGAGCCCACCTGGAGAATAGAGGGAGAACAAGGCAAGTTTCGAAGGAAAGGAATATAATTCAAATGTTGGAAATCAGGAGCTTACCTGGAGAACAAAAGGAAGGCAATAGTGGTCAAAGGAAGAAGGTTCAAGTTCAGCAATCAGGCGCCCACCTGAAGAAAAGGGAAAGCATTTCATATTACAATTCAAGTCAGTAACAAAGGAATTTCACCTAGAAAGTACAAGTCAACAGAGTAGCGGAAACTACAAGATCAAGTTTGAAGAAGTATAGATAGGGTTCTTGTAAGTCATAGATCATAATGTAGTCTAGCTTATTTTATTTTTTCTTGGTGTAATAAGGGGTTCAGCAAGCAGCAGCGGCTGTAACAATAGTAAAATCACAGCTTCCTGGTAGTCCCAGCTATCAAAACTTGCCGAACTACACTGACCTGATTCCTTTATAGCCAAGGATATGTAGGCAACCTCGGAAGCAACGTGCGGTCAAATATTTCAAAAAATTCTTACCATGGAGTATTCAAACGGGCAAAAATCGCTCGTATTCGCTCACTTTATCTTTGCATGAAAACTCTTTGTGTTTCCGAGCAAAGAGGGGCAGCTGTGAGCACGTGATTTTTTCCCTATGTGAATTACTCCCATAAATTCAAGAAAATAGATTTTTCCAAGTGTTTGCGATTTCGTGGATTTTTGTAGCATTTTTCGTTAATTGCTTGCATTTGTTTGTGCATGTTTAATTTTGTTTAATTCATGAAAATACAAAAAAAATGCATTGCATTTGCATGTAGGACTTAATTTTATATTTTAGATTAATTAGTAAATTAATTTGTTTGACAAAATAGAAAAAATTACAAAAATAACTCAATTTTGCATTTAGCTTCGAATTTTGTAGTTTCTTTTTATTAGTTGTTGTAAATATCTTTTTTAGCAATTAACCTAATTTGGTAGGATAATTTGGGTTCAGAATTAATCTAGGTTTTATTTTTAGTTTGAAAAAGGATAAAAAATGATCTGGTTTGAAATTGAAAAGAAATTGAAAGAAAAAGAAAAAATAGAAATTGAAGGATAAGGTTGTTTAGTCCAGTGTTAGTTGAAACTCTTCGCGCCCAAACATTTGGCTCAAATACCCGGCGAACTAGGCCCAAACCCACACCCCAACCCGGTCCAACCCACCATAACTCAAAACGATGTCGTTTCACCCTATTTCATTTCAACTATTGGATCACATTGATCCAACGAACCGGAACTAGACCACTCCTAAGTATTTAACTGTCCGAAACAGCCCTGCCCCCCTTAGAACCCCCTCTCGATCCTTATTGTCTCTAACCCAAAAACCCTAGAGCCCGCAGCCCCTGAAACCTCCATGATCTCCGCCGGCGGCGACGCCATAAACTACCCTGATCCACCCGAAAATAACACCCCAGAACCCCCACACCCTCCCCTTTCCAAATCTCAACACTGCTCCCCTCGAATCCATCTCAATCTTTTCGAATCTCGAATAAAATTCAAAACCCTAAAACCCCAAATCACTTTACCTTTGATTCCATGGCATCCATGACCATAAACCTCTGGTTGTTTTTCAAGATTGAAGGGTTGATTCAACGCAAAGTGATGTTGTTCACTTGTTCTTGACCGAGAACAAATGAGTAACATTATTTTTCATCTAAATCGGTGTCTCCAACTTTATTTCGAGTGATTCGTTAAGTTTTCTGCATTTTTCTCTTCGTCATATACTTTTCATCTTCCCATCCCGTTGTTTTCTTATCTGTCTCTTTTGTTTTCTGACTGGAAAGTTGAAGGGAAGTCTCAGACCTGGTTTCCCCTTCTAATTAACTCAGTGTTCGTACTTGCTTCACTGGATTATTAGTTTTCTTTTCAAAGTTTTAAATGTTGTTCTTCTTTTTTCGGTTAATTATGACATTTTCTTTTTGATAATTATTTTAAGTTAGGTCTTGTTAATTTTGTAATGTAGTTTAATGGTAGTTCATTAGTTAATCTAAAAAGGGAGTCAGTCATTTAGTTAGAATGTTAATTTTGAAATTGTTCAGTTGTTTAGCTTTTCTGGTTTATCATTGAATAGCCAACATAGAGTTCTGATTCTGTTTGGGACCTGGGTTCAATTCCGACCCATTGTCAAAGAACAACCCATTCATTTGGGGCTTAAGCCATTGGGATAATGTGACCCATCTAGTTTCTGAAGTAAAAATAGAAGTTTAAAAGGGTAGTTTAGAGAAATTGGCTTAGGGAATCTTGATATAACTGATTGGGAAGCCTCTAGGAAAGGGGGAATTGGGTAATTCAGTAGTTGGATTTAAAGATTAGGGTGTTATTTGAACAAAAAGAAAATTGGAGAAGGGGTAATTGTGAAAAGGGTAAATTCATTCCTGTTGCCCTAGAGCCTTCTATATAAGGCTAACCTTCAGTGAATTCGAGGGAGATCAGACTTGGAAAAAATTAGAAACGGCTGAAAATAAAAATACTGAAGGGATTTGAATAATCAGAAGAAAATACAAAGACAAATCACAAAATTACTGTTCCATTGAAGTTTTTCTGTAATTCTTGGTGGTTTTCAAATTTTGAAGCAATCTCTGATGCATTCTGGGCAAGAAATGGTTTAAGGAAGTGAGATTGGTTGTTGTTGATCTGCTAATTTGAACTACTACACTACTCTTGATTCCTCATCTTCTCTTGCTTTAATTTCTGTTCCCAGGTACTTCTCAGACCCCCCCCCCCCCC
>MU766662.1:72707-88525 GCA_026770625.1 Nicotiana glauca
GAAAATTAGAAAGGACTGAAAAATATTGTAAGGGTTTGAATAAATTAGAAGAAAAATACAAAGACAAATCAGAAAATTACTGTTACATTGAAGTTTTTCTGTAATTCTTGGTGGTTTTTAAATTTTGAAGTAATTTCTGATGCATTCTGGGCTCGAAATGGTTTAAGGAAGTGGGATTGGTTGTTGTTGATTTATTGATTTGCACTACTACATAGCTGTTGATTCCTCATCTTCTCTTGCTTTAAGTTCTGTCACCAGGTACTTCTTAGACCCCCATGAATGTATGAAATGTGAACTTGAAGCTATGTAATCGACTGGAAGCTCAAGATGCACAATAGTCTCCTGATATTGAATATTAACTGTATTTTCTTAAGAGTTCTGTATTAATTTAGTACATCATTGGTCTATTACGTTCATTCATGTCATTGAGATTTACTATGAGTTCATTTATAGTTTCATGTTGGATGGGTTGCAAGAAGAACACCTCTTGACGGGGTTTATTTAAATGCATTTGGTTTAAAAGCTACTCCATGCTTAATATAATATGTATTCCTTCATGTTGTTACTTTGCAAATTTGACTTAAGCTCTGTTTTCTCCATCCCTCAGCTTATTATTTTAGTTCTCAAAGAATTGAAGTGTGTTTGACTAAGTGAGTTGAATACCTTTCTCCTAAAACTGAAGTTTTGTGTCAGTTATCTTTGTAGTACAGGTTTGTTGACATCTGGTGGAAATTTTGGTATGTGTCTTTGGTTAAAAACCAGTTTTCTTGGTTGAATATGTGGAATTTTTATTATAAATTAAAATCAAATTACATATGGAGTCACACGCCTCTTAATTCTTTCGCTGAGTAAATTTTAGTTTTACTCCTGAAAATTATGTTGCGGTCAGTTAGTCTAGGATATTTGACCATGTTCTTTGTTTATGGACTTGACAGTAGTTTAGCATGATTTGGGGTCTTAATGTTTCCTTAGATTGCTATGCGATAAAATTGTTGAGTTAACTTTGCACTTAATGCTGACTTTTGAATGTTAATGTTGGCAAACGTACTTAAATGCGGAATGCTGAATTATGAGGTTAACGTTTGAGCAAATGTAGTGGGCTCGTTACTGGCCCAAATCCTTTTATGTGATTGAAGTGCCTAGTGTTATCAAACATGGGCTTATAACTGGTGAGGGCAGTTTGAACATTAATTTAGAGTAAACAAAACTTTTGGATTTTTTTAGTTAGTTAAGTATTGCCCTTCACAATTAGAAATCGAGGTGTGCCACTAGTGAATCTTCCATGGCCCTCGCCAACTTGAAAACGCGTAGTTGCTTTAGGCACGTAATTTTAAATTAACTTCCTTAAACTCAGGTGTGCATTTTATGTGACCCAAATCCAAATTTCAACAACGTTAGATAAAATATGTTTCGGATCACGGGTGCATTTCATGTGGGCGTGGTCCAAGTCGTGTGTTAAATAGCGTTGAATCTTCTTTAAAAATGATTAAAAGCGGTTAATAAATTTAAATTTACCATAGGCTAAAACATGTTTTAAAACCAAATAAATATGCCAATAATAACAGTTGAGCGACCATGCTAAAACCACGGAACTCGGGAGTGCCTAACACCTTCTCCCGAGTTCACAAAATTCCTTACTTGGATTTCTGTGTTCGCGGACTGTAAAATAGAGTCAATATTTTCCTTGATTCGGGATTTGAACCGGTGACTTGGGAAACCATAAAATTATCCCAAGTGGAAACTCTGATTTTAATAAATAATCCCATTTCGATTGTCAGTTTAAGTTGGAAAAAACTCCCTTATACCCTTTCAAGGGTAGGAAAAAGGAGGTGTGACAGCAAGGAGTTCAAAGTGGGTGATTTGGTTCTCTTGTTCAACTAACGGCTACGTCTGTTTTTGGGAAAGCTTAAGTCAAAAAGGGAGTGGACCTTTTGAAGTGGTGTTTGTGACTCCGTTTGGTGAACTTGATTTGAAGAACAAGAATGGGGAGGTTTTTAGAGTTACTGGGCACAAGGTCAAGCACTACCTGGGAAAAATTGATGACAGTCATGTGGTGACACTTCTTCATCTAAAATGATTTTATGGTAACATGTGTCGTGCCGCGACATTAAATTAGGCACTTTTTGGGAGGCAACCCATGTGTTTTTTCTTTTCATTTTTCTTTAATTTTCATTGTAGTACAGGATTTATTTTTGGACTTACTGATTGTGAGATGCTATAGTATTGTGTTGATGCAGTACAGGTCAAAGTTGAAAAAAATGGATCAGTCTCTGAAGTTTGCAATACGGGCTGCACTACATTTTGTGCGGCCGCAAAGGACTTAGTGCAGGGGCACAAAATCAGTGCGAACCGCACTGATGGTTGATGTTGAAAACTAACTCTCTGAAGTTTGCCACCGCGGCCGCACTACATTTTGTGCGGTCCGTAGTGGTTGCCTTCCCAAACTTGCTTGTTCCTGAGTAATGCGGACAGCAATACCATTTTGTGCGGTCCACGGTGGGTAAGTTAGCTGGGTCCCAGGACCTTTTTCTATAAATAGGACCTGAGGCCCTCCATTTAAACTTTTCGATCCTTGTACTCTGAAAGCCCTAAAAATCACTGTTCATTACTAAAATTGCACGAACTTAACTGAATTGTTGCGAATAATCATCCGTGCTATCTCATTTTTGGTAACTTTAATTCCTTTGTAGTTGTTTAATTTTGTTATTTTCTATTGACTTTCAATTTTCCCTTATTTTTTCTCCTTTTCTTCCCATTTTTCTTTCAATTTGTAGCTTAGGTTAGTTAATACTGTTCTAATTAGGCATAATTAGATAAAACACTGAAGCAACACCTAGGGAAGCATGATTAGGTACAAATTTGGTCAAAAAATGGACAAAACATTGAACCCTAGGTTAGTGCTGTTGCTTGTGCGGTCCGCAGTGCCTTTGTGCGATTCGCAATACTATTTTGTGCGGACCGCGGTGAAATAACTTCTAAAAGCTGAAACTTGAGGACTACAGCCGCAAAGGATTTAGTGCGGTCTGTGGTGCCTCAATGCGGACCACATTGCATTTTTTGCGGTCCGCGGTGCATAGATTTAGAGTGTAGGTAGTATGAACCCCACCTCTATACGGACCGCAATCGATTTTGTGCAATCCGCGGTAGCCTCTTTGCGGCCGCACTGCATTTTGTGCAGTTCGCATTCTGCAATTTTGTATTGTTTGCAACTAATTTCCTACAACTGTGAAACAATTGATTCTATTGATAGTGACAACACATGATTGAATATTTGCAGAGAATGGTGAAATCAAGAGGCAAAGGTGATAAACAACTAGGACGAGGAGAGTCCTCCCGGGGGAGGGGACATGGAAAGATAAAATTTATCCCCAAAGTTCGGGAAGCAATAAAAGCAACAAGAAAGGCGATCCGGACTGCTGATAGAGCTGCTTCCCACTCATCGGGAAGTGAGTATGAGCCTTCGCGGGAGGTGTCTGATTCTGACTCTGTCCTGGAATTTATAGATGACTTCTAGGATAGGTTTAGTCTAATAGATGAACCTACTCCTCAAGGCTCTCCCACTGCCCGAGCACCAGTGCGTGTATCTTCTGAGTCATCTGAGGGCTCAGCCGCTGGCAGTGGCAAAGAATATTCCACATCTCCTATAGGTTCACTATCCGAAGAGGGCCCTGTAGCAGAAGTAGGGGATGAAGTAGAAAGGGGTGAGCCTCAGGTGGGAGGAGTAGAGAGAACTAGAAATCCGGAGGCATGGAAAAACCAGTTTGTGAGTGAGGCTGCCTATCATAAGTTCAGAGAGTGGTGGACCGAGAGGAAGCTAATACCTGAGCGAAGTTTCATCGATAGAGACCTACTGCCTCACAACCCCCAATATGAGAAGATAGTTCAGAGAGAGAGTGGGATGGGAGTACTTCTTAAGCAACTCTGAGGATCCAAACGAGCACCAGTTCAAGGATTTATACACCAATGTTTCCCACATCAAAAAGGGCATCAAAGTGACCAAGGTGCAGAATTTAAAAGTACTATTTGATGGAAAAACAATAAATGACTATTTGGGCTTCAATGACGAGGACGACTCTTTGTATTTGGAGAAGATGGCATTGGGTGAGGAAGCTCGTCCGTGGTTGGCACAGTACTTGGCAATCCCAGGTACCACCCCCGATTGGTTGAATGCGGGAGAAAAGATCTTGAGGAGAAGTTTGAATTTCGAGGCTAAGGGGTGGAAGACATTCATGTGCAGCAGACTAGACCCCACTACCCATGACAACTCACTCCCTCTTCACCGGGCTATATTGGTAGCATCAATCATGGCGGGGTACTCGATTAATGTCGGGAATGTGATATCTCGGGTTATTACACGGGTGGTGAACGAAGGTGATAGAAACTATCCCTTCCCCGGCTTCTTGACCATGTACCTGAAGGACTTAGGGGTAGAGAAGTGGAAATTCGATGTGAAAGTGAAAGTACAGGCACCATTCTTATGGTACAACCTGTAGGGTGATGAAAACCCTAAAGGCAAGAACTACAAGGGAAAAACCACTACTTCAACTGGCCAGTCTAAAGAGCCAGTAATGGTAGTGGCTCCTGCTCAGCCTCCTTCCACCCCCAGCAGACATGCCCCCAGGTCCATCCACTTCTATAGTCCCAGACATACCTTCCACCACTACCTACCGATTGACTGCCCATCGTCTAAGCAAGGCCCTCGCCAGCATCAACAACTGGATGCAGACAGCTTCTTCCAATTTGTCTGTACTATCTACTATGGTGGCAACCCAGTCAGCACCTCCCCCTCCACAGGTCCCACAGTCCATTGAGGACACTCTCAAAGAGCTTCTAGACAACTAGAATAAGCTCCTAGAGAACTAGAAATTGATCACAGAGGCCATTGATTCGCATGGAAAAGCACTCAAGGAGTTTTCAAAGGAGGTAAAGAAAATAAGGAAGACTTGGACTTCAAAGGAGTCGGTGAATAAGCTCAGGGTAGAGGTTGACAGGCTGAAGGCAGATCAGCTGCCTTTAGATTTGTTATTGCATGAACCAACACCAGCAGCCCAACCCCAGCCAGAGCAGGAGTTAGAGAGGCCTCCCAATAGAAGGAGGGTGATTCCCCGTTCAGATGACGTAGTCATACAGTTGGAGGACCCATAGGCAGATTCCTCCAGCCAGCCCCAGGAGTCAGCCCAGTACTCAGTCCACGTCCATGCAGAGGTCCCAATAGAGCCACAGGCCACTGGGAGCCAGTCACAGGTTCCTAAGCAGATAGAGGACCAGGGACCCACACTCAGGATCCCATGCAGACGAAGGACCCATAGGGAGTTTCTTTTTCCTATCTTCTTTATTTTTATGCTTATTTTGGTTAGTTGAAATTGAGGACAATGCCAGCTTTCATTTGAAGGGGTAGTCCTATTTAGATTTGGACGACTGTACATATGATAATATTTTATACTTTCTTTCCTTTTTTATCTTTGGTATGTATATAACTTTATCATTTCATTGCACCTTTCATAATTTTTTACTTTGGGTCTGTATATAAAGTTACCTTCTTACGTATATATTCATTCTCCCTATTGTGTATTCGTCTAAATTCCCTATTGTACATATCCATTTTACTTTCCGCATTTTTCATTTCTTTGCTTCTTATTTTATAATCGTAGCTTCTTGTTTTGAGTTTTTGCAATAAGACTTTGGTTTTCTTAATGTCACGGTTCTTTCCAAAGGTGGAACTTGTATGAACAGGGTGGCTCTTCCCGATGATGGATGGCATGAAAACCTTCTTAAGGGTTTGAGTATGTTTTTATTTTTTCTTTTTAGTAGTTAATTGGTAAAGGGTGCCTCAAGCAAAGCTTCACTTGAGCCTAACACATTTGTCTTTGATCCCATGGTCAAAAACAAATCGTTGTGTGTAGGATGGTAAAAGTTGTGACCTTGAGACTCTTGTGTCAGTCGATAATCATCACATGGTTTTTCGGGACCACTGTGTGCTCAAATATTATCTAAGGTTGTTGTGGGCCCCCGACTCTGTGTTTTTAGCAATCCCAAAGCTTGTGAGGTGAGAATTTGAATTGTAAGTCCAAGTCTCGAGCCATTGAACTAGAACTTGCCCTGAATGTTTGTCTAGGTGAAATCCTAAGTGGAATTTGACTTGAGACGTGATTATAGGCTCTCCTTGATCCGAATGATATCTCGAACACTTCCATAGCCTACCAATAATAAAATCTCTAGTCAGCCCTTTTGAGCCTTAGACCTTTTTCTTTCAAGAACCACGCTACACGCCTTTACCCATTCTAAAGATACCCTCTCTTAGCACCCGATCTTTCCTTAGAACATGGCAAAAGTATAAGTTTGGGGGAGAGACAAGGATTGAAACAAAGTGGTAAAAGGTACAAAATGAAGAAAAAGACAGGCAATGAAAAAGAAAGAAAATCAAAAAGACAAAAAGAATGTTCAATGTAGAAAAGAATGAAGGGATTCAATAAAAGCAAAGAATGAAAGGTGTGGAAAGTTAAGAAAGGAGAAAAGATTTGAAATGTACAAGAAAGAGTGACAGTGTGTCTCTCTAACCCCTTAGAAAAAAGTGAAATAACTTAAAAAGTCAAGTGAATGTGTGCCAAAATGAAGCAAAAGAAGTGTTAAAAGGGAAGATAGAACCTACTTTGACCAAACATGTCCTACCCTACACCAAAAGGCATTAACTACGTCTCCACAAAAAACCTATATGATCTTGAGTTGAATGAAACTTACATTAGTGGTGACTCACATAAAGGGCAAGCATATGGTAACTAGTGCCGGACTTTTGACTTTTCTTTGAGAGAGACGAGTGTATTTACATTAACCTTGTTCTGAGTGATACTATCCTAAAGGTGAGGTTTGCTTAGGGAGAGTCGAGGATGTGTGAGTCTGGGTTCCACAATGACCGAAGTAATAGAAAGAGTTTCTTTGATGTGTTGAGTCAACTCTTAATGCTCTTTTGTCACACTAGATCCGTGGTGTTTAAAATAGTGGACGTTGTTAATGATTCATTTGAGTTAAGGGCAATTGTTAGTCCCAATTGATGCTAGTTGAGGTCACTTTAGGTCAGCCGAATTTTTTTGTATTTACTCTTAAGGGGTGGGTCTTATTTTGTTTGCTTGAGGACAAGCAAAAGCTTAAGTTTGGGGGAGTTGATAACTAGGGATTATGATGCATTTTACACTCCTTCTTACTTGAGTTTTGATTAGAAATGTGTACAAAATAGTCCCAAAGGCTAACGTGTTGTACTTGATTGCAGAGTTTGATGAACAAGGCGACAATTCATCAAAACCATCTAAAAAGGGAGTGAAACATACACAAGTACCAAGAACAAGTCCAAGCTCAGTAAAATAGGACCAATGTGGTCGTACTCCATTCTGCGCAGTCCGAAAAGGAGAGGTTCAGTGAGTACTTATCTCAGGCAGCAAAGCAATGTGGCCGCACTCCATTCTGTGCGGTCCGCAAATTAGAGATTCAGAGAGTGCTCAATTTGAGGCAGCCAAGTGATGCGGTCGCACTCCATTCTGTGCGGTCCGCATTGACTTTATTACGGCCGCACTCGATTCTGTGCGGTCTGCAAAGCTCAACTTCAGAGAGTTGTCAAGTTGAAGGATTATTGCCAATGCGGCCCGCATTCCATTTTGTGCGGACCGCAACAGGAGCCACCACGACCGCAGTGCATCTTGTGCGAACCGCAGTGGCCATGTTCAAAGAGCAGGATTTTCAGCTAAGGGCCTTAGTGCAGACGCACTCGATTTTGTGCAGTCTGCACTAGCCCCGCAAGGGTATTTTTGTCCAAAATTTTTGGCCTAATATAAATAGTTTCTTTTCCTATTTTCAGGTCATCAGTTAGATTCTACAGCTGAGATGCGCTCGTGAATAGTGTTCTTTTACCATTTGGAGTAATTTTTCAAGAGTTTTACCATTGAATCTTCAAGTTTTAATTAGTAATTTAATATTATGGGTTTTTCTTCATCTATTTTTTTGTTTTCCTATATTATCATGAGTAGCTAGACTCATTAGCTAGGGTTGTGGCTTAACCCTAGTGTGGATAATTGATGAGTCATGTGTTTTAAGGTTTGAATGTCTATGGGTGTTTGATATTTAGACTAATTTATGATTTTATTATTGAATTAGTGGTTGCAAATGTGAGCACGTGATTTTTGCTTCACATGAATTACTCCCACAAAATCAAAATAAAAATATTTGTTTTATTGTGTGTAATTTTTGTAAATTTTTGTGATATTTTTTGGTAATTGTTTGCATTTGGGTGTGCATGTTTTGGTGGTTAAATTAATTAATAAAAAATACAAAAATATGTTGCAATTACATTTAGGATTTAATTAGATATTTTGGAATTAATCAATAATTAATTATTTTACAAAAAGAATGAAAATCATAAAAATAATGTATTTTTGCATTTTTCAGTGTTTAATGTCAAAGTTGTGTGATTTGATATTATGTGTGATTAATTATTATTTAAAGTTAATTAGTATTTTTAAGTTGATTTTGGTTTATAATTTAATTTAGGATTGTTAGTATTAATTTTGAAAAAATAATTTGAAAAAATAGGAAAGGGAAAGAAAATAAGAGAGAATGAAATAGGAATTGGGCCAATTTTAATTAAATTCACAAGCCCAAACACCCTTACACAGCCCAAATTACCCCCCCCCCCATATGGTCCAAATTGATTAAGCCATTTCAACCTTCCAAACAGCGTCGTTTTTGTCACACTCGATCTGGACCATCGATCTCATAAAATCGAACGGTTTAGTCCGTCTCCAGCATAGATGAAACGACGACGTTTTAAGATGATTGATCTGAACCGTTCGTTTCCTTTGATCGAACGATCCAGCATCATCCCCACAACCCGACCCATTTTCCCCAAACCAACCCAGTCCTCCACTTAGCCAAAACGACTTCGTTTTACCTAAGTGAGTTAATCCAAACCGTTGATCTCAGTTGATCCAATGGCTTGGATTAAATATCACATATAGTATATAACCTTCCAACCCAACCCAAACCCCCTTCAGACCCCCGCCCCCCTCACTTGTCTCTCACAGACCCTCAGAGACCAGCCCCGTCGTCCGCCTTACACCGTCGCACTCCACCTACCGAAAATTGCCTCACACCGATTCTGTTGGTCCAAACGACCCCATCTTTACACCATAGATCCCCCTCCACCACCCCATTCCAAATATCCAAACATCTTCCCTCAAAATCCAGCCTAGCTTCTCTAATATTCAAAAAAAAAAAATTAACAGTCCCTCCGCCGTGTCCGGCGGCGCCATCTCCAATTAGTCCCAAATTAACACCCTAATATCCCTTTCCATCCCTCTTCTATAATCTCCAAGAACATTCCCTCGAATCACTTTTAAACTCCTCGAATCTTAAAATCCCCAATCCGGGTCCTAAGATGATAGACCTAAGTTCGAGATTGATGGCGATTGTACCAATGTTAGAGCCGATTTTGTCACTTAATAGTGTTATTCACTTGTTCTGACAAAGAACAAGTTATTAACATTATTTGGTGTCGAAATCGGAATGTCAAGTCCGAGTCAAAATTGGTGAGGTTCTTTTTCTTTCATTTCATTTCTCTTTTATCTTTCCTTTCCATTATTGTATATTCGTTTTATGTGTTCATATACATGTCCTCTGCTTCGTCTCTTTTCTTCTATTTGGTTTAGTTGAATCAATATTTGAATAAGAGTTTTAGATTAATTTAGTTTTATCATTTTTTGCTATCTGTTTAACTAGAAATGTACAGGGTCTATTTTTTTATTTTTTATTTTGGTTGGTCCGAGTAAATAGGAATGCTCAATTTTTTATTATCCTTGTTTGATTATGATCGTTTAGGAATTTGAATTAGGTTATCTTGGTTTGATAACTTAATAATTTGGTTGGACTAGAATGGGTCATTCGGACCCTGTCAATTTGAGTCAATTTGAACTCCAAAATCTGCTTGAACCATTTGAGTTTCAGGGAAGGTTCATTCCAGAGATGTTAAGGCCCCTGTTTGATTGTCCATTGGGACAATTCGACCCATATTTTGGTTTGTCTCAGGATTAGTTTAAGGGAAGTAACTCACATGGGATTTCAGGGGTTATTCAGGGGATAGTTTGGGCATAAGGGGCTACTGATTAATTAGAAGGCTGTTAAGAACTGAATTGAGACCCTCCTAAGTGGACTTGAAAAGGTTAAAAAATAAATAATAGTGGGAATGCACTTGCTGATTTTAGGGACTGAAATGGGCATTAATGATTAAAATAAAAATACTAGGGTAATGGGGGTAATTAAAGAATTGAAAAGGTAAGTTGCTAGTGGATTGAGCACTAATTGTATGCCTATTAAAAGACTGAAAATCAGACATAAAAGGACCCGGAAAAAATAGAGAGAGAGAGAGAGAGAGAGAGAGATTTTTGAACACTCTAACATTCTGAAAACTGAGAAAAAGACACTGAAAAATAGAGAAGAATACCTTGAGATACTCTGAAATTTGAGAGCTTGAGAGGGATCCTAGAGTGCAGGAAAAAAAGAGAGAGCCAAAAAGAAAGAAAAAAGCAGGAAAGAATAATCTAAATACATTGAAAATATTGCAAAAGATGTTGAAATTGATTGAACTTCGGAGTATTGAAAGATCTGAAGAGATTCTGATACAGGGAACTTGAGAACACGCATAAGAGAACTGAACACATAATCTCTAAACCAAGTTTCTGGTTCACTTGAGTGTGGAAATAAACTACATTCAGTTTCTTAAAATTGGGTTTGAAGTTGTTGTGTTTTTTGCTCTATTGAAACTATTTTTCACCACCTGGGCATCAAATTTGCTTTTGGTTTTAATTTATCTTGTTGGGGCTGTTTCTTCATATTGTTGCTGCTTGGCTGACCTCTTTCCTCTTTCCCTTCTATTCCAATTTCCATGTACTTCTTAGACTCTTACGAATGTGTGAAATACAGGTTCGAAGTCATGTAATAAATTGGAGATTTCAAAGATGATTATCAGTTTTTTTAAACTAAATATTAGCTATGTTTTTTTTCGAAATCCCTGTATTAACTTGGTATATTTATGGTTTACTGTCAGGGGCTGCTTTTATTCTCTTTTAAATTTGTCAGGTGTAATGATCCTGCTATTGAGGGATCATGGTGTCTATGAATTGTGATAAGACTCTTAGCTATATATTAACTTTGTATTGTTATAGACAAACTGTTTCAGGTTAAATTCTGCTAAGTGTTAATATCATTTAAAGATAGTTTGTATGCAATAGAGGCTAGACCAATTTATGATAGTTTGAGATTAGTCATTGTATTTGCGTGAAGTTTGTAGTCTATTTGTATGAAGTTTGGTATATTAAATGGGGAATATCAAATTCATGCTCATGTGATAATTTACTATAACCAAGGAGTAGGGTCATTGTTATAAATCTATGTTTTTTTTAAAATAGTGATTGATCTTGATTTGGGGCATACGAAAGGTAGTCTATTGAAATGGCTCCTTTGGGCCTATTTTCGTTCTTATTGCCTAGGCCCAATTCTTTTGTTTAAAGGGAAGGATCTCCTTTGGCAAGCATCAATGTGGAATGGCCATTTAATTCAATACTGGGTGTCATGTTAGGCCAGGCCCAATTTCTGAAACTAAAAAATAGAATAGACTTCACTTAGTTTTAATTCTACGGTTAAGTTGAGCATTTTTTTTAGAAATAAATACAGTTCATTTGGTCTTGTTTCATTATCGGATCCGTGTAGACAATTGGAGGCGAGCCATATTAGACAACGCAAAATAATTAGGGCCCTCGCAAATTAATATAAAATGAGTAGAATAATTCGAAGAGCGCCATGTCAAACAAAGTGATAATTGCATGCCCCCCATTTAGTTAGTTTTTAATTCAACCTTAGAATTCGAGGTGTGCCGTTTAGAAAATTCCATGGACCTCTCAAAAATGCAAACGTGTAGTTACTTTAGGCGCGTATTTAATAATCTACTTTCTTAAACTCAGGGGCACATTTTTGTGACCCAAATCCAAATCTCAACGATGTTAAAATATGTCAAAAACTACAGGTGCATTTATGTGACGTGGTTCGAGATGTATTTTCACAACGTTGAAATTTTCCTTTAAAAAAAATTAATGAATAAAAGTGGTTAAAACTAAAATTTGCACATAGGTTCATAATTGTTTAAAATCTGATAATTTAAGCCGAATTTGATAGTTGAGCGACCATGTTAGAACCACAGAACTCGAGAATGCCTAACACCTTCTCCCGGGTTAACAGAATTCCTTACTCGGATTTCTAGTTTGCGGATGTTAAACAGAGTCATTCTTTTTCTCGATTCAGGATTTAACCGGTGACTTAGGACACCATAAATCTCCCAAGTGGCGACTCTGAATCTCTTAATAAACGAATATCGTTTTGATTGTCCTTTAATTGAAAAAACTCCCTTTATTATACCCTCTCCGGGGTGTAGTAGGAAAAAGGAGCTATGACAGCTCTGGCGACTCTGCTGGGGATAAAGAACCCGGAATCTCTGGTTCAGGGTTCAAGAATTTGAGCTTGGTATATTTGTTGTATTTGGCTTGTATATTATCTGATTTTATTACATGTTTGGGACTAATGTGAAAAATGATGCTTTTACTGCTTTGATATTATTTGAACTGTACATATAAATTGTTACAAAACCATTCTCTTCTTATCTTCGAGGATGTGCTCGCTGGTCGCGACTCCTTATTCTGTTAGTGTCATACATTTAAATAAGAAAGAGGCTCGGACAAGTTATTAAGTCGGACGATCTTTCGGGTCCCCAGTACATAGCCACCTCCTCGACTCGAGTTGTCCGCTCGGGTACACAGTCTAGAACAAATACCCAGGTTTTGAACCTAGAATAACTCAACCTCATGTCGGATCCCTAGTAGGAACGTTTGTTTGCATCATGTGTATTTGACTTTGGAGGCTCAACATAGGGGTTGGGTCTGTCTAGAATAGGTGTACCAAAATGAAAAGACCATCCTGATGCATCTTACTTGCTACTTGTGCATTTATTTGCTTCAGATTTGCATGTTGACTGACTTTTTAATATTTGGAAAAATTGAGAAAAGAGAAATAGAAGTATAGAAGGTCAAGGGAGCTAGTCGCCGATTTCGAAAAAACCAATGTCCAAATAGTGCTGAGACTCCGCCGAATTTTTAAAAAAAATAAAAAAAATAAAAAAAATAAAATAAAAACGAAAAATGTTTTATTTTAAAATAGTTTATTTTGATAAAGAAAAATGAAAAGAAAAAGTCTTGTTTTCAGAAAATAGTTTGCTTTATTTATCAATGAAATGAAAGAAAAAATGTTTTTCAAAAATAATCTGTTTGTTTGGCAGAACTACGTAAGTTTGACTTTCACCGGAATAGTCGGGTTCAACTATTTTGAAAAAAAATTATTATTAAAAAAGAGAGAGAGAGAATTTCTTATATAGGGAAAATAAATATCGTTGTTTTGCCATAAGTGAAGGTAATTCTTGTCCAAAATAGCCAAATGTCCCCAAAAGGACGTTGGAAGGCTGTTTTTGTGATAACGACCGTCTTTGGTTATTTCTCAAAATCTTTGGCCGGTTAGCAAACACAGCCTTTAAATCTTTTTCAAAGTTCTGAAAGGCCATATTGACAAAATGGGATATTTTGTGAAAGATTTTGAGAAACTGTGATGATTTAAAAAAAAGATTGTATTTGTCAGTCAGAGTATGTTAGTCTATTTTTAGGTTGTTTTGATGTAGAGTTTTTTGAAGTCTGTTAATCTTGTAATAAAATGTGGCGTTGTAATAAACATTTTTTTTATGGAAAAAATCCCAACTTTTCTTTTTAGTCATTTTTTTCACTTATCTGCCAGAACTACGCACAGTATAATTCATGTAGGGTCATGATACGTAGGCAATCTCCATAAGATTCGCCCACAACTAAAAAAAAAAGAGAAGAGTGTATATAAAAGAAAAAAAAAAGAAAAAAAAACTAATAAAGAAAAATAAAAGGGAATGGACCAAAGAAAAGTCGGGATGACGCAAGCAACCAAGCAAATGCATAATAGAAATGGTTAACTGCTTAGGTGCATTGCATCCCTAATGTATGTTTGCCTATCTATTAAAAGCCCTACCGAAATGCCTTTATTTTGTTCATTTTGGCTTTCATTCCAGGCAGGTGGTTGGTTTGTGGTCATCGAAGTAACTCCTCTCCACAACATAAAGCCAACAAGCAATGGCGGATAACAACAAAATTGGGCTGGTTGATACCGATGCCCAAAAGCAGTTGGTTGAACAGGACACACGCTTGGCGGATGAGGCAAGAATGTTAAGACAACACATAACAAACATGTATCAGGCTTGGATGGTTGGGAAGGCACCACCACCGCCACCACCTGGTTTCTCAGGTGTTGTCCTTACCGAAACTTTGGCATCTCCCAATCACCCCAGTACCTCCACTACTCTTCCTCCAAGTTTTGAGAAGTTGAAGAACATAGAACATGCCTTAAAGAACGTGCAAGGAACGGGAGGCCAAGGCAGCATGTCTTACCAAGAGTTGTGTACACTCCCTGACGTCCGCCTGCTCGCAAGATTTAAAGTGCCAAAGTTCAACCTAAATGAGGAGTGTGAAGATCCGGTAGTCCATCTGAGGGAATATTGCAAGAAAATGAGGAATGTTGGCAAGAAAGATGATTTGCTAATGGCATACTTCAGTAAAAGCTTGACTGGGGCAGCCTTGGAATGGTATAATTATCAAGATGCTGGTAAGTGGCATACGTGGGACGACATGGCTCAGGACTTTGTGCGACACTTTCAGAATAATACAGACATTGTCCCGAATCAGTCCTCCATATCTCAGATAGAAGAGAAACCTAAAGAAGGTTTTGGGAAATTCTGGCTCAGATGGAGCGAACAAGTTTCTCGGGATAATCTTCCCATGGAAAGAAAAGATGTTGTAGAGTCCCACCAATGACAAAGTCTAGTGGTTGTTCTTGCTAGACGCCTTCAGCCTCCATATCGACCTCGTGGATATCCTTTTAATTCTCCCGACCAATATTTCTCTCCACGAAAGCCCCTAACTCATACATCACTTCCCATATATCCTGTCCACGTTGCACCATAATATGCTTCATGTAACGACCCGATCGGCCATTTTGAGTACTAGCACTCCGTTCAGCAGTCGGAGGCCATGAACAGCTTCATTTTAGGTATCATGATTTGTACGCGTGGTCAGAATTTGATTTCACGAAGTCCAGAGTTGATTTGGGAAGAGAATTCTCATTCCGAAAGCTTAAAGTTGAAAGAATGAGCTAGGATTTGAATTTCAAGTAAACGACCTCGGAATCGGGATCTAAAGGTTCCAGCAGGTTCGTATGATGATTTCGGACTTGGAATATGCCCGGATTGGGTTTTGAATAACACGGGAGCGTTTTGGCGCCTATTGTGGAAGTTAGTATTTTAGAAGAAATTTTATAAGATTGGTTTGAAGTGCATTTCAGTGTTATCAACGTCCTTTTGGAATTCCGAGACTGTGAATAGCTCCGTATAGTGATTCTGGAGTTGGGGGCGCGATCGAAAGTGAATTCGGAGGTCTGTAGGCCATTTTGAAGCCATTTGGCTAAAGATAGAAATTTGAAGGTTTTTGAAGAGTTTGACCGGGGGTTGACTTTTTGATATCGGGGTCGGAATCAAATTTCGAAAGTTGGAGCAGGTCCGTAATGTCGAATATGTCTTGTGTGCAAAATTTGAAGTCAATCGGAAGTGATTTGATAGGTTTCGGCATCGGAAATAGAAGTTGGAAATCTTAAAGTTCATAAACTTG
>MU766662.1:91232-116061 GCA_026770625.1 Nicotiana glauca
TTTCTGTACTTTGATTATTTATTTCCTGTCCATTGTATTCCAGATAGAGGTTGTATTTTATTTCATTATCAGTAGTCACTCATGCACTTGTGACACCGGGTTCTGGGATGGTTTTCGAAAAGTTTGATTTAATTGTTATTGTTAATTTGAATTGAAGCAAAACCCTTTTATTTGTAAAAATGGAAAGAAAATTCTAGAATTTGATGTATTTAAAAAGGATTTTTAAATCGGTAATCTAATTGGCTGGCCTGACAGTGGTGTCCGGCGCCACCACGACCCTTAGTGGATTTTGGGTCGTGACACTTCAGGCCCGTGATGGTCTGTGCCGCTGCCACAAATATCTCATATGGCGTATCAATCACCTATCCGTGGAAGATTCCAACCGAGGCCAGAGTATAAAATAAAAAGACTACTAGAAAAAGAGAATGCTTTCTGGGAATCTTATGCAAGTTTGTTTGAAAAGCTAAAGCGTTCTGGCCTGATTGAACCGCTCCCCGGTTATACTCCATACCCACATGCAAAAGGCTTTGATCCTACTGTACGATGCATGTACCACTCTAATGTACAAGGGCATAGAATTGAGAATTGTCGTTCTTTGAAGAAGGAAATAGGAAGAATGATTCACGAAGGGTTAATTGTAATCAACGACAACAACAAAGAGCATGTGAATCCTCTTGGGGATGTATTGACTAAAGCTGATGATATTGAAGTGGGTAAAGGTCTTGGAAATATTGATGCAGAAGTCAGTGGCTAAGATACTGAGTTTGGTGATTGGAAAGACGCGTCAACCGGAGAGGAGTTTTGGTGGCTTATTTTGTTGTCATTTCTATTATCTGGGTTATTTTAGGGTTATAACCCGGATATTGTCATGTGACTCAAACCCTTCTATCCTTTCATTTTTCCTGGTTTGTTTGGTCGTTGTAACTCGTTTAGTGTTGTCTAGGTTTGTTCTGAGGGTTTTACCCCAGTTTATTGTGCTTGTTTTGTTGTACAAAACTCTTTCCCCGCATGTTTAATGCAATTCTCTGTTTTCTGCCATTTCTAGTCATTTTTGTTTAGTTCTCTCCTCTTTATAGTTCTTTTCATGTTGGTTCTAGTGACATGACATGCACGCATAGTTCTAGGCCTAATCTTAAAGGTTAATCATGAAGCAATTGGGAAGATGACAGGGGCACTTAAGTGAAATAAGAACATTTTGAGATCATTTGAAGACCTGAACCCTGTGAAACTGGGTCTGATAGAACATAAAGAAACTTTATGTTTCATGCCACATTAGTTTGAAATTAAAGACAAGTTTGCCAAAATTGGCAAGGGTCGTTCGTAATAATGAGAATGAGAGTGTTGCCCAATGGTGCTTTGTATTTAACATATGAAGAAAGCAAAGGTGTGGATATAGCTATCAAGTCTAACATAATCAGAAGATGTCACACATGTTTGTTTAATCACGTTGTTTATGCTTGGCATACTTTGAAGATTGGAATGACGAAGGCATTTTGTTCTGCTATCTAAACACTTTATCATTCATTACCGCTTTGAGACTTACTTGTTTTCTTTCATACCCCTCTTTCGGAATCAGTAGCAAAGATTAGAAACACAAGCATGAAAGCTAAGTAAAAAAAAGAGAAAAAAAGAAGAAGAAAAGAAGAAAAAGCAGCACAAAAGAAAAATAATGATAAGTGAAAACAAAACTATAACAACAAGTAATTTGGTGTGAACTACGTTTGACCTGATTCCTTTAAGGATACGTAGGCAGCCTCACAGTTCGGTCTCATTGAAATAAAAATCCAAAAGTCCCTAAGCAAGAAATTGAGGCAGAAGTTGTGATTGTTGTAAGAAATTTGATTCCGAAAGTTGTAATTTTGAACCCATGTTGAATTGTTTTGAGCCTTGATACCCTTTCTTTCTAACCCTATCCAAAAGCCCACATTACGGTCCAAAGAAAGACCTTCCGATCAGTCTTCAAGAGACGTCAAGTCAAACAAGTAAAGGTGAATCACATCAGGGGCAACACTTCGGTCCAAACGAGAGAAATAATGAAAATGAGAGAGTCTTATTGGTGAAAACCCTTATGGGCACCGTAAGGCGGCAAAAATTGAGAAGAATAAAAAATGAGAGAGTCTAGTTGGTGAAAACCTTCGGGCACCTTGAGGCAACTGTAAATTGAGAGAAAATATCAAAATGAGAGAGGCTTGACAGTGAAAACCCTTTACGCACTACAAGTCGAATAAGGATTGTGAACCAGATTGGATATGAGGAGCATTGAAGCCTAGTTTCATGGGAAAAAGGCACGACAAGATCTGAACATTGGAACTGCTTAACAGAATAGGCTGCAAGTGCATGTCACGGTCATTAGAGTTAGTATCCACATCCAATAGGTTTCTACCTTGTAGTTTTTCTTGTCAGGATTCATCTTTCTCATTTGTCCTTTATTCTATTCCTTTTTCTTGTTCACTTTTTATTCCTGAGTCTGTGTGATCTGAACAAGTGAGAAATGATTTCAAAATTTTCCATCCGCTTTCTAATTGTATGAGACGAGATCTGGCTAACACATCAAAGTGTCCTAAGTACGAAAAGAACAACAAGCACGTTGAGCTGGTAACAATCAACATGCTTTGGGATTCGTACAAAATACCAAGATTTGGTCCATATCAATTCATGGACAATGCAGTAGAAGGAGCGCCAGGGTAAATGAATCAAAGGTATATTCTGTGATAAGATGGACAAAGAAAGGTTGGACAAGTGAAAAGCAAGACATTCCAAGCAAAAATCGAAGGTTATAGGCCTCAAGGCCAAGGCCAATGGTTTAAATCAGGAAAGAGCGACATGCGTGTTGAAGTGGGTAACACCCAAAATGCTTGGGGATCAGATGAAACACAAGGGTTGGGCAGATGTCGGTCCAGGGGCAATACAACAAATATTGGATTCAAACAAAGAGAGGTATTTCTTGGTTTAAACATAAAGGAAGTGCTTAGTCAAGGAACTAGCCAGATCTTCGAATGGAAATCAGTCGCCATGTCAAGTAAAGAAGCAACAAACCTCAAGGCCGAGGCCACTGTACAAGTCAAGAAAGAACAACATATATACAGAGTGAGGGAAATGGATGTGATTCAGGATTCATGTGAGACACAAAGGTCGTTTAGGAGGCAGCTCATGAGCAATGCAATAAATAGAGGATATTGGATCTGAACGGATAAAAGGTATTTCAGTGATACGGATGACAGAGAAAGTGGCTAATCAGTAAACATGTAAGATCTTCAAGTGGAAATCAACTGTCATGGGAAATATATGGGGTCAGATAAGAAGACTAGAAATAATAGTTGGGAAGTTTGTGACTAAGTAGTAGTCAGAAGGTCGAAAGTTTTCAACCAATTTCAAGGCAGTCGGACGAAGCAGAGCATGGAAAGGAGCAAAGAAAAAACCATCTCCAGCAAGAGCATCACAACCAACCACCACATTTTAAAATGACGAGATTTTTTCTGTGATTGAAACAGGCGCAAAAAATCTCGGTTGTTTCGGAAAAACCCACAGCAAGGAAAGGCAAGCACCAAATAGAACAGGGAGGACAACACAAGTTTTAAGGGAAGCAGTTTCGAAGGAAGATAATTCAAGTTTCAAAGGAAGATAGTTCAAGTTTTGAAGTAAGATAATTCAATTTTCAAGGGGAAAAGGCTCAAGAGGCGAGGGAAAACAATGTCAAATCAAGACAGTTTTATAATGTTGAAGGCGGGAGCCCGCCCGAAGAACGGAGGCGTTACCTTTTTAAGTTGTTGAAGTCGGGAGCCCGCCCAAAGAACGAAGGCGTTACCTTTTTAAAGTGTTGAAGTTGGGAGCCCGTCCAGAGAACGGAGGCATTACCTTTTAAAAAGTTGCTGAAGTCGGGAGCCCCCCAGAGAACAGAGGCGTTACCTTTTAAGTTGTTGAAGTCGGGAGCCCGCCCAAACAACGGAGGCGTTACCTTTTAAAGTTTTAAAGTAGGGAGCCCGCCCGAAGAACGGAGGCATTACCTTTTTAAGTTACTGAAGTCGGGAGCCCGCCCGGAGAATGGAGGCGTTACCTTTTAAGTTGTTGAAGCCGGGAGCCCACCCGAAGAACGGAGGCGTTACCTTTTAAAGTGTTGAAGTCGGGAGCCCTCCCGGAGAACAGAGGCGTTACCTTTTTAAGTTGTTGAAGTCGGGAGCCCGCTCGGAGAACGGAGGCGTTACCTTTTAAGTTGTTGAAGTAGGGATCCTGCCCGGAGAACGGAGGCGTTACCTTTTAAAGTGTTGAACTCGGGAGCCCGCCCGGAGAACGGAGGCATTATCTTTTAAGTTGTTGAAGTCGGGAGCCCACCCGGAGAACGGAGGCATTATCGTTTAAGTTATTAAAGTCGGGAGCCCACCGGGAGAACGAATGTGTTACCTTTTAAGTTGTTGAACTCGGGAGCCCGTCCGAAGAACGGAGGCTTTACCTTTTAAAGTGTTAAAGTTGAGAGCCCGCCCGGAGAATGGAGGCGTTATCTTTTTAAGTTGTTGAAGTCAGGAGCCAGCCTGGAGAACAGAGGTGTGCCTTTTAGAATTTTGAAGTCAGGAGCCCGCTTTGAGACAAAAGCATACCTTTCAAAGTTTTGAAGTCAGGAGCCCGCCCGGAGAAGAGAGGCGTACCTTTTAAAGTTTTGAAGTCAGGAGCCCCCTGGAGAACAGAGGTGTACATTTTAAAGTGTTAAAGTCGGGAGCCCTCCCGTAGAATGGAGGCGTTACCTTTTAAAGTGTTTAAGTCGGGAGCCCGCCCGAAGAACGGAGGTGTTACCTTTTAAGTTGTTGAATTCGAGAGCCCGCCTGAACAATAGAGGCGTTATCTTTTAATCTATTGAAGTCGGGAGCCTGCCCGGAGAACAGAGGCGTTACGTTGTAAGTGTTTGAAGTCGGGAGCCCACCCGAAGAACGGATGTGTTACCTTTTAAAGTGTTAAAGTCGGGAGCCCGCCCGGAGAACGGAGGCATTACCTTTTTAAGTTGTCTAAGTCGGGAGCCCGCTCGGAGAACGGAGGCATTATCTTTTTAAGTTGTTGAAGTCAAGAGCCCGCCTGGAAAACAGAGGTGTGCCTTTTAGAATTTTGAAGTTAGGAGCCTACTTGGAGAACAGAAGCGTACCTTTCAAAGTTTTGAAGTCAGGAGCCTGCCCGGAGAACAGAGGCATACCTTTTAAAGTTTTGAAGTCAGAAGCCTCCTGGAGAACAAAGGTGTACATTTTAAAGTTTTGAAGTCGGGAGCCCGCCCGGAGAACGGAGGCGTTACCTTTTAAGTTGTTAAAGTCAGGAGCCCGCCCGGAGAACGGAGGCATTACCTTTTAAAGTGTTGAAGTCGGGAGCCCGCCCAGAGAACGGAGGCGTTACCTTTTAAGTTGTTGAAGTCGGGAGCCCGCCCGGAGAACGGAGGCATTATATTTTAAGTTATTGAAGTCGGGAGCCCACCCGAAGAATGGAGGCATTACCTTTTAAAGTTGTTAAAGTTGGGAGCCCGCCCGAAGAACAGAGGCATTACCTTTTTAAGTTGTTGAAGTCGGGAGCCCGCCCAAAGAACGGAGGTGTTAACCTTTTACGTTGTTGAAGTCGGGAGCCCGCCCGAAGAACGGAGTCATTACCTTTTAAAGTTGTTGAAGTCGGGAGCCAGCCCGAAGAACGGAGGCATTACCTTTTTAAGTTGTTGAAGTCAGGAGCCCGCCTAGTAACGACCCAACTTGTCGTTTTGCATTTTTGAACCCCGTTCCCCTAAATAATACTTTCCGCACTTGCTTTTGCTAACTTATGACTTGCAGGGATGGGTGGTTCGGAAGTTAGAAGAGTCTGAGCGGGATTAAGCTTTAAAAAGGCCAAGTTTGACTTCGGTCAATATTTTGAGGAAACGGACCCGGAATCGTAATTTGACAATTTCTGAGGGTCCGTGAAAAAATATGGGACCTGGGCATATGCCCGGAATCGAATTCCAAGGTCCCTAACCTGAGTAATGAATTTTTATGTAAAATTGTTACGTTTAAGGTTCAAAGAATTAAATAAACTAAGAAATCATTGTTTTCATAGGTATCTGGTTCGGATTTTGATTCCAAAACTTGGTACAAGTCCGAAATATCAGTTAAGACCCACCCATAAAATTTGGGGTCAATCCGAGTAGTTTAATGGCGTTTTGACCCGTTGAAAGGAAATTAAGAACTTGGAGTTCATTAAGTTGATTCAATTGGTTTTGGGGTTCGACTCCTTGATTTAGCATTGTTTTGGGTGTTTCGAGGGTCCGACTAGGTCCGCCTCGTGATTTCAGACTTGTCAGTATGTTCAGGCGGGGCTCGGAAGCCCCGAGCGTCAAATGGTCAAGGTTCGAGTGAAGTTGAAAACTAGGGAAAAACTGCATCTGCTGCTTTTGTCATAACCGCTTATGCGGCTCTTGGACCGCAGAAGCGAGACTGCAGAAGCGGTTGCCTCATCGCGGAAGCGGAAATGATAAAGTCCTGGGAAACTGCAGAAGCGGTCACGCTCCTACGACCCCCATATCGCCGAAGCGGTCGAGCCCCAATTGCTAGGAAGCCGCAGAAGCGGAACCCGCAGAAGCGGGATTTCTTCCGCATAAGCAAAAATCGCTGGGGACAGATGCTCATTTAATACGAGCTCAAGATCATTTCTTCCATATTTCCACCAACACTTATGCAATTTTGGTGACTCCAAAGGGGAGGTTTCAACACAACATTTAGAGGTAAGTAACCCCTACTCATTTTTAGTTCAAATACATAAACATTAGGTAGATTTAACACTAGAAATTTGGTAAAATCAAGGGATTTGAGCTAACCTAAGGTTTTCATTAAATTAAGATTGAACCACATGATTAGCTATGTAATGAACTAGAAATCACATATTAGTGATCCTTAGGTTATACAGAATAATTTTCTTCAAAAAATCTCGGGATCTGGGCCCGGGGTTGGAATTTAGGAAATTTATGGGAAAGGTTGGGAAATCACTTAAATAGTTAGAATTCAACCTTGTAATCCTTATTGACTAATCCCTATATTGTTTAACTAGTTCGTGCGCTTTCGGCTTCGCTTTGAGGTTTCGAGCTTGTTCTTGATAGGTGGAAGTGCGCTTCGGAGCGAGGTGAGTCTCCTTTCTAACCTCGTGAAGGGGAATTGTCCCTTTAGGACTAATAAATGATAAATTGCTATTACATGCGGGCGCTACGTACGTACTAGGTGATGAGAGTCCGTGCGTAGCTACTATGATATTAAACATTTGGGTAGTTTAGGACCCATATCATGCTTAATGTGAGATATCCATTATTTGAATTATCAAAATGATCTTTTATGATATGTTAAGAGACTAGAGAAGAACGAAAAGTGGTCATACGAATATTGTTGAACCTTGTAAGGATTTCCTTGTGTATAAATGATGCCTTTGTGTGCATTCTTGATGTTTTAATTGATATTTGTGGATCGGGCCAATCGCCTCGGTAAAATAGATGCATCTATGGTACGGGCCGCTCGACCCTCGGCAGTGCACTATTTATATTCTGTTGGAGCGGGCTGTCAACCTCGTCATTGTTGCGCATGATATATATATACATACATGTATGCTCGGGCTTAGACCTTTCATGATTTATTGCTAATTATTGTAAAAGAGGAAAAATGATAAAGGAAAAAAATGTGATTGAGGGCATGATTATGACTTCCATGATAATTGTCGTATAAATGAACTATTTATGCTCTAAATTGAACATCATTATTGTAATATTATCTTGACCTAGTGTGTATCAAGTCGACCTCTCGTCTATACCTCTTCGAGATTAGGCGGGATACTCACTGGGTACATATTATTTATGTACTCATGCTACGCTTTTGTACTTAAATGTACAGGTTCTGAGGCCGATTCATCTGGTTACTGATCGGGAACGTGCCAGTGAGCTGCGACAGAGAGTTCTACGGTGAGCTGCTTTCCTTCCTACGCTGCTCAGCAGCCGAATGGAGTCTTCTTTGTATTTTGCTGTGTTTTTTTCTTTATTTCAGACAGCAGGATAGAGGTGTTTGTATATTCTACTAGATGCCCGTACTTGTGACACCAGGTCTTGGCACATACTTTAGTAGACTAGTTTTGGGTTGTAACATTATGTCCCTATATAGATTACTGTATCGGGTTTTTGAAAACCCCTTTCGGGATGCTTATTCCCCTTCTTAAAAATAGCGATGTTGTTAAACTTAGAAATGTCTTCCGCACTTGGCTTGCCCGGCAAGGTTGTTGGGCGCCATCATGACTTGTTATGTAAATGGGCCGTGACAACATGGTATCAGAGCACTAGGTTCACGTAGGTCTCACAAGTTACGGGCAAACCTAATAGAGTCTTATAGATCGGTATGGAGACGTCTGTATTTATCTTCAAGAGGCTATAGGGTATTAGGAAAGACTACTCTTTATTCATTTCCTATCGTGCAATGGTTGATGTGCTAAATTTCCATTTCTATTCTCTCACAGATGGTGAGAAATCGTACCGCTGACATTCCGGACCTGGGAGGAGCTTCTCCCCCGTTGCTAGAGGCCGAGGTCGAGGGCACCCCAAAGCCATTCCAGTCATACCACAGCAGACCCGGTGGGGGATCCCATTATTGAGGAGCAGGGTGAGGTACCTGCAGTTGAGCCTACCCCGGCATATTTCATGATAGAACCGGGATTTTAGGAGGTCATGGGCTGCATGCTTCGGTTTATGGACACTATGACTCAGACTGGTTTATTTCCAGCAGATCCAGCTACTTCACAGGCAGGAGGGGGAGCACAGACCCCTACTGCCCAGGCCCCAGTTCATACAGCCGTAGTTTATCATACCCCGGGTGTACTACCCATAGATGGGGTTCAATCAGTTGCTGCAGTGGCATACCAGCCCAGGCCAGATGTGGACGGCGATCGCAGAAGCTATTGGACAGATGGACCAGGTTGCTCCTTCCAGTCTTCGGGTGAGCGTCATGAGGATGCCCAGGATTTCATTGACAGGTGCAGGGATAGACTACACAACGTGAGGATACTTGAGTCACAGGAGTTGACTTCACCACTTTCCAGTTGGAGGGCAAGGCCCGTAGATGGTGGCAGTCCTATGCTCTTAGCTGGCCAGCAGGTTCTCCTCCCCTCACTTGGGGTCAGTTCACCCAGTTATTTCTTGATCGATACATTCCACCCTCTGAGAGGGAAGGGCTACGTCTTCAGTTTGAGTATTTACAGCAGGGTCAGATGTCAGTGACCGCTTATGAGGTGAGATTCTCTGAGTTGTCTCGCCATGCACTTATGATACTTCCCATAGAGGTAGAGAGTGTACAGCGATTTGTTGCGGGATTACATCCCACTATTCGGAACAGTATGTCTCGAGAGGTGGAGATGGGCACAGGTTATCAGCTTACACTTGAGATGGCTCGTAGGATTGAGGGTTACCGCCAGAGGGGTTTTGACCAGATGCAGCATGAGAAGAGGGCCAGATTCTCCGGAGAGTTTAGAGGCACCCCAGCTAGGGGTAGAGGTCACTCCGGGAGGGGTTAGCCCAGTAGGCCCCCAGTTTCAGCACCACCACCTGCTCGGGGTGCTCCAGTGCGCTCTTATTTCAGCACCATGCCAGAGAGTTCTTATCGCCCACCAGCCGTTCAGGGTTCTTCCAGTGGGTATTCAGGTCCTCCAGATTCTTCCGGTTCTTATCTCAGTGCTATGTCGGAGAGTTCATACCGCCCGCCGGCCATTCATTCTTTTTCTAGTGGATCTTCTGGTTTTCAGAGTCAGCCATCGGGGCAGCAGGTCATTGCACCACGTTGTTTTGAGTGCAGATACCCAGGTTACATGAATAGGTACTGCCCCAGGCTTCGGGGCAAGGCTATACAGTAGGGACAGTAGTCCATGGTTCCAGCACCAACGGCCTAGCCACCTAGAGGTGGAGGACAGACCGGTAGAGGTCGTCCTAGAGGTGGAGCCCAGACAGGGAGAGGTCAGCCAGATGCTTCTTAGTCAGGCGGAGGCCAGGCAGCCGGCGCTCCAGCCAAATTCTATGCTCTCCCGGCCAGGCCAGATGCATTGGCCTCAGATGCTATTATCACATGTATTATTTCAGTCAGCGGTGGGGGCGCTTCGGTATTATTTGATCCAGGATCTACTTATTCCTATGTGTCCTCTCTGTTTGCTCATTTTCTGGTTACTTCTCCTGAGTTCTTGGGTGTTCATGTTCATGTGTCCACTCTTGTGGGTGATTGTGTGGTTGTGGATCGGGTCTACCGGTCCTGCGTGATTACTTTCTGTGGTTATGAGACTAGATCAGACCTTCTATTGCTTCATATGCTTGATTTTGAGGTCATTTTAAGCATGGATTGGTTATCCCCATATCAGACCATCCTTGATTGTCATGCCAAGACTATTTCGCTAGCTATGCCAGGATTGCCGAGATTAGAGTGGAAGGGTTCCACTGCTGATATGCCTAGCAGAGTTATTTCTTTCTTGAAGGCTCAGCGCATGGTTGAGAAAGGGTGTTTGGCTTATTTAGCTTATGTTCGAGACACCAACGCAGAGTCTCTGACGATTGATTCAGTGCAGTAGTCCGAGAGTTCATCGATGTTTTTCCTTCTGATCTTCCTAGCATGCCTCCGGATCGTGATATTAATTTCTATATTGATATGGCTCCATGCACTCAGCCTATATCTATCTCGCCGTACCGTATGGCTCCTAGGGAGCTGAAGGAGCAGTTGGAGAAGTTTCTAGCTAAGGGGTTTGTTAGGCCCAGTGTATCGCCTTAGGGTGCACCAGTGTTGTTTGTAAAGAAGAAGGATGGGACTATGTGGATGTGCATTGACTACCGCCAGTTGAACAAAGTCACTATCAAGAACAAGTATCCATTGCCCCGTATTGATGATTTGTTTGACCAACTGCAGGGTGCTAGGGTGTTCTCTAAGATTGACCTGAACTCAGGTTATTATCAGCTGAAGATCCGGGATTCAGATGTTCCGAAGACCGCATTCAGGACGAGATATGGCCACTATGAGTTCCCGGTAATGTCATTTGGCTTGACTAATGCTCCGGCGGCATTTATGGACTTGATGAATAGGGTGTTCAGACCTTATATTGACTTATTTGTTATCGTCTTTATTGACGACATCTTGATATACTAGCGTAGCATGGGGGAGCACGAGCAGCATTTGAGAGTGATGCTTCAGACCTTGCGAGAGTAGAAGCTTTATGCTAAGTTCTCCAAGTGTGAGTTTTGGCTAGAGTCAGTAGCATTCTTGGGTCATATAGTGTCAGGAGAGGGTATTAAGGTGGATCCCAAAAAGATCGAGGCAGTCCAGAGTTGGCCACGTCCTACTTCAGTGACCGAGATCAGGAGCTTCTTGTGGTTAGCAGGATATTATCGGCGATTTGTGTAGGGCTTTTCATCTATTGCATCACCTCTTACCAGGTTGACCCAAAAGGGTGCCCCGTTCTATTGGTCCGATGATTGTGAGGAGAACTTCCAGAAGCTCAAGACGGCTTTGACTACGGCGCCAGTTCTCGTATTGCCTTCCGGTTTAGGGATGTATACAGTGTATTGCGACGCTTCTCGCGTCGGCTTGGGATGTGTATTGATGCAGGAGGGGCAAGTTATTGCGTATGTTTCACGTCAGCTGAATGTTCATGAGAAAAATTACCCTGTGCACGATCTAGAGTTGGCGGCGATTGTTCATGTTCTTAAGATATGGAGGCATTATTTATATGGGGTGTCGTGTGAGGTTTATACAGACCATCGCAGCTTGCAGCAATTGTTCAAGCAGAGGGATCTTAATTTGAGGCAGCCCAGGTGGCTTGAGCTACTAAAGGACTATGACATTACCATTCTTTATCATCCAGGCAAGGCAAATGTGGTTGCGGATGCCTTGAGTAGGAAGGCGGAGAGTATGGGTATCTTGGCATTTATTCCTGCTGAGATGAGACCATTAGCTTTGGACGTTCAGTCTTTAGCTAGCATACTTTTGAGATTGGATATTTCAGAGCCCAGTCGGGTCCTAGCATATGTGGTTGCTCAGTCTTTGTTGTTAGGGGAGATCAAGGCCCGACAGCTCGATGATCCACATTTGGCAGTTCTCAGAGAGACAGTACTTCAGGGAGGTGCCAAGGATATTTCTATTGGCGAGGATGGTGTGTTACAGCTTCAGGGCCGTGTATGTGTTACTAATATTGATGTCTTGAGAGAGAGAGTTCTATAGGAGGCCCACAGTTCGAGGTACTCCATTCATCTACATGCCACAAAGATGTATCGTGACTTGAGGCAACATTACTGGTGGCGGAGGATGAAGAAGGACATTGTGGAGTATGCGGATAAATGTTTGAATTGCTAGCAAGTCAAGCATGAGCACCAGAGACCAGGTGGCCTACTTCAACGGATGCCCATTCCGAAATGGAAGTGGGAGCGCATCACCATGGATTTCGTGGTTGGGTTACCGCTAACTCAGCGGAAGGTTGATTCAGTATGGGTTATTGTGGATAGATTGACCAAGTCCGCTCATTTCATTCTAGTGGCGACTACTTATACGGCAGAGAGGTATGCTCAGATTTACATTCGGGAGATAGTGAGGTTGCACGGTGTGCCGATCTCCATCATATCAGATAGAGGCCCTCAGTTCACTTCCCTCTGGAGAGCTGTTCATAGTGAGTTGGGGACCCGCGTGGAGCTTAGCACGACATTCCATTCTCAGACCGACAGGCAGTCGGAGCGGACAGTTCAAATTTTAGAAGATATACTTAGAGCATGCATGATTGACTTCGGAGGGCAGTGGGATCAGTTCTTACCCTTGGCGGAGTTTGCATATAATAATAGCTATTAGTCCAGCATAGAGATGGCCCCGTATGAGGCCTTATATAGTTGGCGTTGTCGTTCTCCGATCGGGTGGTTTGAGCCTGGTGAAGCTACGCTGCTCAGTACAGACTTGGTTCAGGATGCCTTGGATAAGGTAAAGTTGATTCAGGAGAGACTCCGCACAGCTCAGTCCAGGCAGAAGAGTTACGCGGATCAGAAGGCGCATGATGTATCATTTATGGTTGGCAAGAAGGTTCTCTTGAAGGTTTCGCCCATAAAGGGCATTATGAGATTCAAAAAGAAGGGCAAGTTGAGCCCAAGGTTTATTGGCCCCTTTAAGGTGTTGAGGCGAGTTGGGGAGTTTGCCTATGAGCTTGTTTTACCTCCCAGTTTATCAGGAGTTCACCCAGTCTTCCATGTGTCGATGCTCCGGAAGTATCATGCCGACTACTCGTATGTGTTGGATTTCAGTACCATTCGGTTAGATGAGAGCTTGGGCTACGAGGAGGAGCCAGTTGCCATTGTTGATAGACAGGACCGCCAGATGAGGTCCAAGAGGATTTCTGCGGTAAGAGTCTAGTGGAGGGGCCAACCAATCGATGAGGCATCCAGGGAGTTCGAGGAGGACATGCGGAGCCGATATCCCCACTTATTCAGCAGTCCAGGTACTTTTCTATGTCCATTCGAGGACGAACGTTTGTTTAAGAAGTGGAGGATGTAACGAACCGACTGGTCGTTTTGCATTTTTGAACCCCGTTTCCCCTAAATAATACTTTCCGCACTTGCTTTAGCTAACTTATGACTTGCGGGGATGGGTGGTTCGAAAGTTAGAAGAGTCTAAGCGGGATTAAGCCTAGTTGCTTCTTTAAGTTCCTTTAAAAAGGCCAAGTTTGACTTCGGTCAACATTTTGAGGAAACGGACCCGGAATCGTGATTTGACAATTTCTGAGGGTCCGCAGAAAAATATGGGACCTGGGCGTATGCCCGGAATCGAATTCTGAGGTCCCTAGCCCGAGTAATGAATTTTTATGTAAAATTGTTAAGTTTAAGTTTCAAAGAATTAAATAAACTAAGAAATCATTGTTTTTATAGGTAACGGGTTCGGATTTTGATTTCGAAACTTGATACAAGTCCGAAATATCAGTTAAGACCCACCCGTAAAACTTGGTATCAATTCGAGTAGTTTAAGGGCGTTTTGACCCGTTGAAAGGAAATTTAGAACTTGGAGTTCATTAACTTGATTCAATTGGTTTTGGGGTTCGACTCCTTGATTTATCATTGTTTTGGGTGTTTCGAGGGTCCGACTAGGTCCGCCTCATGATTTTAGACTTGTTGTATATTCGTGCGGGGCTCGGGAGCTCCGAGCGTCAAATGGTCGAGGTTCGAGTGAAGTTGAAAACTAGGGAAAAACTCCATTTGCTGCTTCTGTCATAACCGCTTCTGCGGCTCTTGGACCACAGAAGCGAGACCGCAAAAGCAGTCGCCTCATCGCTGAAGCGGAAAGGATCAAGTCCTGGGAAACCGTATTTTTTCTCTGTATAACCATATCTTGGATAAAAATAAAATTTATTAAGTGCATGTAATATCAATCTTACTACAGAAACTACCAAATTGAGAAAGTAAAGATTGTCCAATGATGTTTTGTATTGGATGCATAATGCATTTCGGTGATATAAATAAAATAATAAAAATAAAAAAGACCAACTTGAGCAAAGAAAAATTGTCACCCACTAAATTAAATAAGCTAAAAAATTATGGCATGGAAGATAACATTGAAACGTCACTCATTTCTTCTTTCAAAGATAACAGTAAAATGTTTAGTATATTTGTTGGAGAAGAAACAAAATGGAGAGCACTATTGCATTCCCAAGACCAGTAGTGATGGCGGCACAGTATTGTGGAATTCGTTCAGTGAATTTCCGGCTAGCCCTTGTATTATTTTTAAGCTATGACTTGTATAGGTTAATTTGTGGGCTATAAGATGCTATTAGTTTTTATCGATGGGCCATAAATGAAGTTTGCTCTTTAAAATTGGGACAAGGACAGAAAGGCCCAAGCACCAAGAAACATTGCCCGTCTCTGCTTCCAAAATCAAATTTCCACCCGTATACCCCATTTTCTTTTTTGTAATCTCTCTTTTCCTCCTTATTATTCCAACTGCGTACTACTAAATGTGCTCTTATTCGATAAAAAGCTTGCATAAGCACGGGTGAATGGAATCACCACCGATAATGCAGCTTTCCCACATTCTTTTCTCCTTCAGACCCACACTCGAATTCACTATTCATACGACGCTATTTGAAATAGCCAAAAGAGAAGAAGCAGATCTAAAAAATCGTAAATCCCATTTTCCTTTTCCTCGGTTACTCTATTTTTTGAGGTTTCAACCTAGAAATTAAGAAAATATGATCCAACTAAGTTTTCTGAACGGGGTAAATACCTCTAAGGTCTTTTTTTTTCCGCAATGGAGGTATGAATCTTGATTATTCAGAGCTTAGACATTTAAGTGCGTTTAGTTTTAAAGTCTGAATTTTAATTATTTAGATCTTAATTATTAAGTGGATTTTTTTACCGAACAATCAATTAATGGATCCGAATAGGTCTGTATGATTAAGATCTATAAGAGGCTTAATTTCAATAAGATCATATCACATATTCATTATTAACTGCCGCCATTGACTACCATTATCAACTACCACCATGCCACCACCTCCACCACGACGCCACCATCACTCTCAATCATAGTCGTCACCATTATCAACCATCACCACCCACTTTGCCCACCACTTCTACGACCATTATTCATACACGCAATCAATACGCATCTACCACAACTGACCACCGCATCAACATCAACAGCCACAGTCGGTACTGCCAATTTTATAACCTACTACTACCTGCCCACCACCTTCCTCAGCCACAACTATTATCACCACCCGCCATTATTAACTATCACCACACACCATCACCATCATCAATCATAATCGCCACCACGATCAATCACTACTAGCTACTAGCATGAACCACCAGTATCAACCGAAACTACCACCAACCACCACCTCTAGTCAACATGTGCTCGTTATCACTAACAACAACTATCATATTTTAAAAAAACTATATATATTTTATTGATAGAATATTAGATTAGTTAGTATTTCATTTGAATTTTATGTTTATTAATTTTTAAAGAAATTATATATTCAGATGTTAAAATCAAACTGTCTTCTTAATACACATTTTAATATATTCAGATGTATATTGAGATTCAGATGTCTTAATCTTAATACGCAACTTAACATTCTGATGTGTATTCAGATTCAAACATTTTAATCTTAAAAAAAATAAATGAGGCCTAAGAGTACAATTTATTTTAGGGGGTTACACTAACTATTCGGACAGCCTTGTTACAACGAACGGGGTATACTCAAGGGGAGATGCCTTTCAGATACATACTTGGGAATTCTTTGGACACAAATAAGCTTATATTGACACAATGGCTACCTCTCACAGACAATATCACAGCAAAAATATCATCCTGGACAGCCAAGAAATTATCATATGCTGGGAGAATTCAATTAGTACAAACAGTGTTATTTGGAATGCAAGCATACTAGTCCCAAATGTTCATATTACCTGTTAAGGTAGTTAAACTAATTGAGGCATACTGCAGAAGTTATGTGCTGTCAGAAGGGAATATCATCACGGTTGACCTGGGAAAGAGTATGTCTACCTAAAACAGCTGGAGGCTACAACATCACCAATATACAAGTGTGGAATAAAGCAGCAATAGCAAAGACATTTTGGGATATTACACATAAGGCAGATAAAATATGGATAAAGTAGATTTATCTCTACTATATCGAAGGATAAAACATCTTTAAAAAGAGCATACCAAACCAGGCAAGCTGAACGATAAAGAAGACATTGGGGGCAAGGGATGATATCAAGAAAATGCAAAGAACTACAGTACAGAAGAAAACTATCATCAGATACATCTACAATCAGCTGTTAAGGGATCGTCCTAAAGTTGAATGGAGGAAGCTGATGTATCATAACAGAGCCAGACCCAAAGCTACCTTCACACTATGGTTGCACTGTCATGGGATGCTACTACAGACAGACTCCGCAAATGGGGTATCAATGTGCAATCACTCTGTGTGTTATGTCAAGTCTCAGATGAAAGCAGGGATCACCTTTTTGGGGAATGCAGTTTTTCAAAAGGATTGAGGAGCAGACTACTACAGTGGCTACAGATTCAATGTTCAGTAGGACAGATATGGACTGCTCTATTTACGTGGATAATGCAGAAAGTTAAAGGGAGAACAACTACAATAAAGATTATCAAAATGACATAGGCAGAATTCATATATGCAATATGGAAGGAAAGAAACAACAGAATTTTCAAAGGAGAAACTAGAGATCAAGAGAGCATAGCTAGAGAGATAGCATGTGTATCTAACATTAGAGGCACGAGTGACATGAGGAACCATCTACAAAAGTTGATCTTTTAAATATACAATCCATGGCCTAACTTTACATGTATAGAATTAGACTGATGGATAGAAGAACCAAAGATAGGAGATAGATTGTCCTGTTTTACTCAGAGTAGCCAGATGTGCATAGCTATGCTTGTTTTGTAATGATTTCACTGGTGATTAATATAATATTTTAATTACCAACAAAAAAAAGATTTCTCTGTATAAGATAAAATTGGTATCTAATTTATAATATTATATCACATTGGTTAAATTTCAAGTATTAAATTGAAGTTTGTTTTTTGATGAAAATGCTAAAAAGAAAAAAAGATCTAGGAATGGCACCGTAAAAAATGGTTGTTTCGACAGAAAATAGAAGTGACGAATGTAGTTCTCCCTTATTTAAAGTACTAGATGAGTATTGGCCCGCGCTTAGCACATGCCCAATGTTGTAAAGTTGGAATAATTAATTATGATTAAATTATTTTGACATGAAATTATAGGAAAAAGAGATTGAAGCGCCCTGGGTAAATGTCAAACATAATATATATAGCATTGCATCCTATTTACTTCATAGTATTAACATGCATTTAGGAGCAAAGTTCTCCAAGTTGTAAAAAAGCTAACAAAACATTGATAATGAGCAGTTGCAAAATGACACATTCTTTACGTCCATGAGAAATTCATATTGATTACATTGTGCGGCTGCAAAATGGCACATTATTTACATCCATGAGATTAACTTATTTATACATACACTATTTGTTTATTAACAAAATATAATGCAACCATTGTGCAATGGTTAGCCTCCTTTTTGCAATTTTTGACAAAGTATTAGTACCTGTAGAGATTATTTGTTAGCCTTAGGTTAGCTCACCTCATTTCCATTGTAAAAATAGAAAAGAGTATAAACAAAAGGAGTAGAGAAAAAGAATAGAAACATGAGAATTGAATTAGTTGGTAGTCAAGTACTAAAGTTTCAAACAGGAAGTCATATTGCTTTTTTATATAGTTTGATTGAATATTTACCTTTAAACACATATGATACTCTCAGTAGGATAGCTGAACAACTAATAAAATATAGATATTTATCGAATACTCTCTATGCAAAATTATACCTCATTTAGAGCAAAAACAGAATAAGAAAACTGAATAATTTTCCATTCCATGGAAGTTCTATATTAAGTCTTCTCCTAATTTAATCAATGCGAAATCAGTATTTAAGAAAAAGAAGCTTTCACGTGTGGCAGAATATTTATCATGCTACTATAATGCAACATAAAATGGGCATAGAGTTATCAATTATACACAAAATAAAGGTGAAATGATATGAACTAAAATGTTCTATTCCAGAGCACATATCATGTTCTTTCAATACTTTATCCAAATACTAATTTGTACAATTTTACCTTCTTAGCAAAGTGATTAGTTTTCTAACCAGCCTTTCTAGAGAATATTGAGAATAAAAACTAAAATTTTTTAACAAAAATCACTTCGTAACATTGATAGAGATACATGATCATGTCAATACGGTTAAAAGAAGTTTAGTTGCTCACTTTTTAGAATAAAGTATCAATTATTCGCTACTTGCCAAAATATAGGAGCAGATAGACTATCTTTAACTTGCACCTTCATTCTCTTCAGGCTACAGTTAAATTCAAGAAATTTTGACATGATAGCAGCAGTAATTGATCAAAGATCAAAACAACTCATTTTTTTCTCCAAAAATTAGTAATAGATCAAGTAAGCGTGTTGTGTAGTTAAAATTACAGGTTCTCAGGGTTGAGCTAGTTGTCGGAGACTACTTAGTCTATTTCTGAATGTGAATAAACTTTAGTATTAGTTAGTTATTGGGCATGATATTCTATAATTCACATTTTGAGTGTAGTTGCTACTGTGAGCAAAGATATGAATTGTCAATAATACGAACATATATATCTAACTTTGCAAAGTTGGACCGATTAAAATGATTCATATCTCAATTAGTTACCATTAAAATCCTCTTATTGAAAAAATCTAAAGCCTTCTGATCTGAGATATCTAAATGAGTAACATAAATCTGTACGAAAGGCCCACCCCAAAGAGCGAATAGTGTTTTTTTGCCACGCGGCTTACTCCTGATCATTCCCTCAAGAATAGGAGGCAATAATAGAGTGAATCCTTCAGAGAGTACTCCACCAAGAGCTGCCAAAGCATGCTCAGTCAATCGTCAATCTCCAGCCCAAAGCTGACCAGTACAACCATGTGTCACCCTGCGGGCTTCGTCGTACCCTGCCTACTCGTCCTGGCCTATTTGTACCCAGCTACAATCTCTTCCCTTAGGCCATAGGGCCCCTCGGCCAATTGTCACTCATCCGTCCTTACTTTGAACCACTATCATAGATAGACAGAGACTCTAGTGGAGCTGTTCAGTATTTTAGCAGTATAAATCCTCAAATCACAAAGCTCCGAGCTAAAATCCAGTGCATAAGACGAAAGTTTCTTAGAGTTGGAAAATACTAATAATAAGGATATCAAAATTGCAGGATTAATTTTGGTTCATGGTCCTCCCACTACTCCCACTTCAGGTGGGAAGGAAGATAAGTTACACACTGAGGGAAAAACACGAACATTTAAGCTAAAGCTGGACCAAGATATTCAAAAGAAAATTTCCTAGGTTTTTCGTCCTTTGGTTCGTGGTCCCACTACTCCTTTCGGAAAAAAAATCATATAGATATTTAAGACCAAGACTGTATTCTGTATCCTTTAATAAGTTTTATGCAACCTTATCTCACACTAACTCTATGCTAAGCATAATGCGTCACTTATCGATTTGTTCTAGCTATTTTGGTTTCTAAGGTTTAGCATTGTGTGATAAGAGATAATCGATTAAAAATAATAAAATAGTAATATGAAACTGACATATAAATCTTTCACTTCTGAGCATTTGTTTCTTATCAAGAAGATTCCTTTTAGTAGTTCACTAAATTTTAATTCAATTGAATAAAGCTACATCTTTCACCAAGTGCAGTCTTCAAGAAGAAAGATTATACTAAATCTCTCTCTCTCTCTCTCTCTCTCTCTCTCTCTCTCTCTATATATATATATATATATATATATATAAGTTAATATTGAACCTCAAATATAGATATTTAAGATCTAAACCTTAGATAAAAGATATGAAACCTAAAGTCCTACTCCATACGATATCATTCCTTGACTATTATACAGTACCTAGATAATGCATCATTTGGTGTTAAGCATTTCTTTATATAACCTGTAAAGAGACGCTTCCGAAAATAATTTAGTTACATTTAAGATAAGTTGTAGGTACTTTGAAGGAAATTAACAAGAAAGCCTTGAAGCTGAAGACAATAATTTTGTGCATATGAGGGCATGTCTTCGATTTCTAGTGAACTTTGGTGCACTGACGAGGACCTGATTAGTATAGATGTTTGAGTGTTATTTGTAGAGCACCAATTTATTTAAGTCTCTATATATTTTTTATGCCACTTTCATACCGATAATTTTCCATATCTATAAAACAAAAATAATTAGTTATCGCTTATTAAGGAACTACTAAAATTGTATTGAGTTTTAGGCACAAAATTGCCGCGAATCTCATAAAAATTTATTATTTTCTTTCAGAAGAGGCGAGCAAGCTACGCAAAGGAGACCTACAGTGTAGTATAACTCATTATAAGAAGCTTTCTAGTTGCATAAATATACAAATTAGACTAATCTATCAAGCTTCATCCATTTTCAACTTATGTATGGAGCTTTGAACGCACAATTGTTAGTGTTATTAATGAAAGAAAAATTTCAGTATTGAAATAGAGAGATGGGGCATAGTTCAAATGGAAGACCTAATATTAACGCGATCTTGTCATACTTTTTCACCAGAAACATAAACACTTAAGGCAACTTTAACCTGGCGTTCAACACAAAAGATAACATGTTAGAATTAAACCTAAGAACTCTTGTTATCTCAGTAGAGTAACATGTAACCAAAAAAAGAGAGCAAGCAACTAAAGATAGATCACCTCATGAAAATCACTTCGATATTGCAACCTGGAATAGACCTTAATAAGTTCCTCAATGAACTTTGTCACAATATTTGCAAATCATTGTACTTCAGTGTATACAAAAAGTAGATATTTAGTCTTTCAATAGATAATATAAGACTCGTCGTACCTATTATACAAGTATGACAGAACCATACATCATAAGCACAAATGTACATACATAGATATTGAAACAGAATCGTTTTCTCTCCTCAATACGAAAAAACTACGAAAAAATGAAAGCCAATAGAAGAGCAATACTTATTGAGCTCCGAATTGTTGAACAGACAAACGAACTCACAACTACCACCACAAAGAATAAAAAGCTAAATTAAATAACATGAAACAAACAAAAAAACAAAAGCATCAGTAATAGACATTCGCAGACAAAAATCTGGAGAAAGGCGAAATTTAAAAGCTACAGATAAAGCAATAACGAACATGCAGCTGAGAGATCAAGAAGAGCCTAAGCCAATAATGTAATACTATTGAAGTAAATAAAATTCTTATCTTCTGAATATGCCTTTCATAAGAAAGTGAATATCGGAAAGGCCGATATTGAAACAAAAATGAATTGTCGCTATAACTTTTTATAACCATAGGTTTTTTAATATTAAATTGCACTTCTCCATGAAAGCTAATTGAATATAAGATTGCATTCACTTGAACACATGGAGCATTCAACAAATTGAGGAGTTCTTCTCCCTCATGACTTGCTTTCAAATCCCAAAACATAATGCGATCAAAGCTTTTATAAAAACAAAAAAATAAAATTGTAAGTCATATATGATAAGGATGGAGAATCAGACAAATTGAGGAAAAAATGAGCAGATTTAGCCGAAATTTCATTTTCTAAACACATAATGAGAAGTCCGCCATTATTTCATACAAAAATTCAAACTATGAGGCTTTTTTAAAAACCTTCAAAAGTGCATACAAATTTTAAAACAAATAGAAAGATCTGGGAAAAAATCGAAAGAGTAGATAACCTGAAAATTTAACACCAAAAGAGGAATAGAACTTAAAAGTGGGAAAGAAAAGAAGATGAAAGAGGCGGTGGCTGAAAAGCTCAATAACGGAGTTATAGACAGGTAAGCACTTCCATGACTAAGCAAAATAACTCTTCTACCCTTGATCGACCATCATCTCTTTTCTATATAATAATAATAAAAAAGTATAGATTTTAATAATTTTAGAAGAAGAAAAAAACTTATAAATTGTTATTATTTCCTTGAAAAAAGAATAAATACACTTTAACACCAGCTTTCTAGGTTGGGTGTGCCCAATTCCTATGCTTATGCAAATTTAACTTACTAATTATTCTTTTCAAAAATTGGGTTTAGTAATATACTTTCCCATTTTTTATAGGGAATTTTATAGCTTTACTCACAAAAACTAAACTAATTACCCTTGCCTATCCATTAATTTTTTACCCACCAAACTAATTACCCTTCCTACCCATTATAGCTTATATGGGTAACTGTTTCTTTTCTTCTTCTTATTCTCATTTTCTTTTCTTTTCTTTTTTTTCTTCTTTTTTTTCTCGTTTTTTGTTCTGTTCATATATGTTTTTTTTTTCAGAATCATATTATTTTTATTTTCTTTATTTATCATAATACGGTTTTATACTCAATTTGACTCGTATCTTTTCATTTTTTATTTTTATTTTTCTTAATTTCGTGTTCCTGTTCTAATTTCATTGGAATTTTTTTTTTAAATTTCTTTTTTCCTATATTACTATTTATATCTTCCGACAATTACCTCTTATACGATGAATAATATTTTCACGGGACAAGAGTGGGTTGCTTATAAGTGGTGAGCACCTTCACTTCTAACCAATAGGTCGTGAGTTCGAGTCACCCCAAGATCAAGGTGGGGAGCTCTTAGAGGGAGGGAATAAAACAAAATATTATTTTCATGGAACTCCATCAAAAAATTATTTATTTGCAAGGACCTAGTTGGAAATTTTTTAAAAATTATAAAAAATAAACTTATTTTTTACAGTATACTGTTATATTTTATTGTATACTATAGCAATATAATGTTATTATAACCATGACTGTAGCTTTGCACGATAACACCTAGATGATTCAACAAAACGCAGTCGAAGTATACTATTATAGTATATTATATACTATTACAACATATTGTTACATTATATTGCATATATTATAGTATATTGTATACTATAATAGTATATTATTGCAGTATAACTATATACTCCTATGATATATTATATACCGTGCCGATATACTGTCAGATAATTGTGTTCTACTTCGATTATTATAATATACCGTTCAAAAAAAAATTAAAAACTATAATAGTATATTGTTGCAGTATAGCTATATACTCCTACAACATATTGTATAATGTAGAGGTATATTGTTAGGTAGTTGTGTTCTTCTTCGATTTTCAGCGAAAATTTCGATCTCAATCACCTCAAATCAGCTCCAAATGCTATTAATTTCAATATGAACTTCCAGAAGATACTATAAATAATATTTAACAGCACTTTGAATTAAACAAGAAATCTTTAAAATAAAAATTTTAAATTCAAGAGATTCAAGCCCAACAATGGTGAATATTGAAATATACATAAAAATTTATATCCAGGAAGCTTACTTGAAGGTACTATAATCAATATTTTATGGCACCCACATCGAATCAATCAATAAATTTTCAAAATAAAATTTTAAATTCAAGAGCTTCAAGTTCATCAATGGTGGATCTTCATATACACATAAAAATCAGAGTTGGGATACTTAATATTAACCACAACAACACATGGGTTCAGACACACAAAAATCTGAGTTGGGATACTTAATATTAACCACAACAACACATGGGTTCAGAAATACAAAAAAATACAAAAAAATACTAATGTAAAAAGAGGATTTTAGAGTGAAAATCATGTACAATAATATTAAAATTTTGTCTTTAAATAATATAGAAAATTCAATTAAAAACGGAAAAATGCATAGGTTTGCTTTGGATATCATCATCAATTAAAAAGACTAGGCAGTGGGTACGTATTTTTTGAAAGGGGAAAGGCACATTCGGGGTGTGGGACGCTGCTTGTTTAGAGAAATTGAAAAAGGAAATGGAATTAGATAGGCGGGTAAATAGTTTATACCGTATAGATAGAAAAAGTAAATCTTTTGGGCATGGGTATTAAAGGGTAAATAATTTGTACTTAACAAGTATAAAGTAAGATTTTCCCAACTTCTTTATATGTTTTACATTTTTAATTATTTGTAATCAAAGTGGCAAAAAATATTTCAGCATTTTAAAGGGAAATAAAAATATGATATCAAGACTGTATTTTCATTTATAATAATGTAGTTAATATAATATTTCACATGATGATAAAATATTTAATTATGATATCAATTATTTTCTTAATTTTAAATGATATTCTTAATTTCTTGGTATACTACATAATATATCATGATTACTGGTGAATCATGTTATAATTTATTTGATTATGTTAAATGGTATTCACAATATCCTTT
>MU766665.1:4191-33838 GCA_026770625.1 Nicotiana glauca
AATTTTTCGAGGTGTGGATACCGTGTTTCGGCGTCTACTAGGGTTTTGCTGATGTAGTAGATAGGTGATTGCGTACCTTTTACTTCACGAACCAATACTGCGCTGACTGCGACTTCCGATACGGCCAGGTATGTCAGTAAAGGTTCGCCTGGTTCCGCCTTTGACAGTAGCGGTGGTGATGACAGATATGCTTTCAGTTCTTGCAGGGCTTTGACACATTCTTCGTTCCAGTGAAATCCGTTGTCTTTCCTCAGGACGTTGAAGAATTTGTGGCATCTGTCCGAGGATCGAGAGATAAAACGGGAGAGGGCAGCTATCCGACCCGTCAATTTCTGGACCTGCTTTTTGCTGTTGAGCACTTCGGGTATTGAAGATATTGCTTTGATTTGATCAGGGTTGACTTTGATGCCTCTTTGGGACACGAGGAAACCTAAAAACTTTCCTGACGCCACGCCAAAGGCGCATTTTTCGGGATTCAGTTTCATCCCATACCTTTTCAGTATTTCGAAGGCCTCTTGCAAGTGGTTGATGTGGTCTTCCTTTCTAGCGGACTTCACTAACATGTCGTCGATATAAACCTCCATGGTCTTGCCGAGCTGTTCTTTGAACATCTTGGTGACCAATCTTTGATACGTGGCCCCCATATTTTTTAGCCCAAAGGGCATCACTTTGTAGCAGTAGGTACCTTGATGCGTGATGAACGTGGTTTTTTCTTGGTCTTCTTCAGCCATTAAGATTTGATTATAACCGGAATATGTGTCCAAAAAACTTAGCAGTTCATGTCCAGCAGTGGCGTCGATTAGTTGGTCGATGTGTGGGAGGGGGAAGGAGTCCTTAGGGCATGCCTTGTTCAGGTCGGTGAAGTCCACACACATTCTCCATTTCCCATTCTTCTTTTTGACCATTACTACGTTGGCGACCCACTGCGGGTATTTTGACTCTCTGATAGAGCCGTTGGCAAGTAATTTGTCCACTTCCTGGCGGACTGCCTCGTTAATCGCAGATTGAATTTTCTTCTGATTTGTCATACCGGCGGATGTAACGGATCGACGTTGAGTTTGTGAGTTGCAACGTCCGGCGAGATCCCTGGCATGTCTGCATGGGAAAAAGCAAATATGTCTGCATGGTCAGTTAAAAATTCACAATACTTACTTGGGTTGGTGAGCCCGTGGCCGATGTATGCTTTCTTTCGGGGTTGTGGTGATCCAGCTGAACCGGATCGAGGTCCTCGATCGTCGCTTCGCAGGCTTCCACAATGTCTGGGTCGCTGATGGTATCGGTCGTCGGGTCCATTTTGGTCCCTGACATGGCTAATTGCTATGCTTCTGCGCTTGCTCCTTTTAGCTGTCGGGTGTGGGCGCAATCCTGTGTTATCTTGTAACACTCTTGCGCTGTGCGTGGCTCTCCTTTGATGCTGAATATCCCCCATGGGGTAGGGAACTTGACCGCCTGGTACAAACTTGAGGGGACCGTTCGCATGGCATGTATCCATGGGCACCCGATGATAACATTGTACGCCGTTTCTTGGTCCATTACGTGAAAAGTCGTCTCCAATGTGACTACCCCCCAAGGACGGGTAAAATCACTTCTCCTGATGTACATTCCACTGCATTTTTAAAACCGGTTAGAGTTATACAACGGGGTATTATCCTATCCTCGAGTCCCATCTGTGAAAGGACTCTTGGATGGATGATGCAGGCACCGCTTCCGTCATCGATTATGACTCTCCTGACGTCCGTATCAACAATACATAGAGTGATAACTAAAGCATCATAATGGGGAAAACACAAACCGTCGGCATCAGACTTATCGAAGGTGATACTCCCTTCGAAGTCATCGTACCGTTCGTGGGAGATGGTTCGCTTCAGCCTGTGTGTGTTGGCAAATTTGACGTGGTTGATGGAAACGTCGGCGCCGTCTCCAATGATCATGTTTACTGTCCGTGTCGGGGAGGGTGGCTTTGGTGGCCCGCGGGACTGTTCTCGCCCGCGTGCGAAATTAGCTTTTCCCTTGTCGCTAAGCAGCTCCTTTAGGTATCCCTGGTTTAGCATTCTGACGACTTCCTGTCGTAGGCCTATGCAATCTTCGGTTCTGTGTCCCCGCTCTTGGTGGAATTCGCACAGGACGTTTGATTTCCTCGTGGCGGGATCTGATTTCATTTTCTGAGGCCACTGCACCTTGGTGCCAAGCTTTTCCAGTGCGTACACTATCTCTGAAGGAGAGACACAAAAGTTATGTGATGAAAGCAAAGGGGGCGTACCTCTTTCGTTCCTGAGTGGGGCGAGATGTCGTTGTAATGCGTCTGTGTGACGAGGAGGCGGATGAGGAGACCTCATGTATGGCTGATGCCGTTCTTTACTGGGGCGAGGGGGAAGTTCTCGGCGTCCTTCGTGACGTCGATCTTTCCTTGTGTCTGAGTGTATAGTTGTCAATCGTCGGGTCGGCCCGTTGAGATCGTCTTCGTCTGCTCGTACCTCGGCGCAGTAGGCGTTGTGGATCTCATCCCAAGTTGTGGGAGGATATTTCATGAGCCGGCTTAGTAGCTTCTTAGTTGCTCTGGAACCGTCTCTGCTGAGTCCGTTCTGGAAGGCAGCTACCGCCATGCCTTCCGACACGTTTGGCAGGCTCATCCTTACCCTGTTGAATCTAGCGAGGAAGTCCCTGAGGCCCTCGCCCGTGGTTTGCCTGACGGCGAAGATGTCGTTCACCCTTGCCTCTGCCTTCTTTGCGCCGGCGTGCGCGGTGACGAACTTGTCCGCCATTTCTTCGAAGGTTGAGATTGCTTTGGCGGGCAGTTGAGAATACCATGTTAGGGCTCCCCCGGTCAGCGTCTCGCCGAACTTCTTCAGCAGCACAGATGGTACCTGCTCTTTCGACAGGTCGTTACCTTTCACGGCGGTGACATAATGGATGAGGTGATCTTCGGGATCGGTGGTTCCATCGTATACCCTCAGATAAGGAGGCATCTTGAAAGTTTTTGGGATGGTGTAAGGGGCGGCTTCCTCGGAGTAGGGTTGTTCTACGAACCTTCCCACGTCGCGTTTGGGTAGTAGTTTAGGCGCTCCGGGTATCTTGTCGACCCTATCCTGATGCTCTTTCATTTGGTCGCGGAGGGCCTTGTTTTCGTTCTCCATTTCTTCCATTTTTCTCAGAATGGACGCCAGTGTGTCATCGTGGATTTGCGTCTCGACGGGTTGGTTGTTGGTTCGCGCTTCCTCTTGCTCGTCCGCTATGGTAGCGATACTTGTCGTCGGTACTGCTTTTGCGTGGCTCTGTGGTGATTTTTCCACTAAGTCGTTCAAGGTACTCGTCAACCATTCTTCTAGCAATTTACTAACCGTCGGGGGTGCTTCTTTTGCAGCGGGCGTGGGAGCTTCTTTGTCCTACAAGGTCGCAAGGTTCCCGGATGGGGAAGGTGAAGCTTCTATCTCTGGCGCGGTATCAGGGGTGGTGCTGGTGGTAGTGTTACCACCGACCTCGTTCAGGGAGCTCAGGAGGTTGGCGGTGACTTCCACTATAGCTTTGGACCTGGTGTTGTTTTCAGCCATTTCTGGGTTTTCGTGGGAAATAGATGATGTAGTTATCTGATCTTTTGGGTGTATACTATAGGTTTGATTCTCGAAATCCCCACAGACGGCGCCAAATTGTTTGACTCAAAAGTTATCGATTACTTTATAAGTCATGGACAATCAAAAGTTGTGAGAAAGGGGTAAATCGTAATCAACTATAATAAACCCCGAAGATAGATCTATAGCTTTTATATTGCGAATCTTGATAAGAAATGGCGAGATTATGTGAACTATCAATGAAAATCACTAGGAAGGTGAAGAGAGAATAATTATCACAGAGAGAATGAGAGAGAGAGAGAGAGATAATCAGAAGTTGTATCCTTAAGAAAAAATCCTCCCCTTTTACAATGTGAAGGTCTCCTTTATATAGCAGGAGACCTCCCTCGAAATAATCAGAAAAAGGTACAAAAGTAGACAACCTCTCCCTGATAGGGACGCTGCCTTTTTATATCCGAGCCGTAGCCTTGTCTCAGTAGGCGTATACTCAGTGGGCGTACCCGTCGGTATAGTCATACTGAGGGTCAACTCCGACCCCATTCGGCTGGGTCCGTCATATTCTCAAAAGTTCGATACGTCGAGAGGTCGTTAACGCTCTTTGAATGAGGACGCCTGAGTTCATATGTCGCTGCTCATACCCTTACGTCTGTGTTACGTCCTTGCTATAGGAGACGTAGGAGAGAGAGAGTCGTACTCTCGCCGTTTTCCCGATACGAGGAAAGTCATACTCGGCCCCCTTGAGGTCGAGTCCTATTTTACCCCATACAGATGTACTTCAATAAATCCGAAAGACAAGAAATTAACTAGGACCTATAACCATGATGGAATTTGAGTTGAAAATTAGTCAATCAAAAGCTCATGAAATAGACTGTTTTCAGTAACAAAATAAGCCCCCAATCATTCATTTAAAAGATGAATACGTCGCACAAATCAGACAGAACTTGGTTAAATATCCAAGAAACTAATGTAAGGAAATTAAATTTAAAAAATTTAGAGTGTCTTATGGATGAATGTATAGTGCCGACACAAGGTGATCTCACTGGGAAATTGACCCAAATAAATAACTATTCCGAAGTCCCCAATACTGTTAAATTAATTACAGATTAGCACTATTAATTTAATCCTTTATAACATGGAAGCACGCAATCAATTGTTATTGGAGCGTACCTCACGCGCCTTAATTTCTTGTTCTTTCTTCTTTTGTCATGCAATCGTGCGTCAATTCTACTATGTCAACATACACCTTTTTTTAACTAATTAAGGATTATTGTTTCTATCTATTATACTAATCCCACATCAAGAGAAAATTAAGCTACTATGTCGCTAAAATATGTACCTACCACCAATATCAAAATTTAATTAGTTTAATTTTTAAGATTTTTAGTATTATACTTATTGTACTTTATTCATTCAATTTTTAAAAATTTTAGTATTATATTTATTGTACTGTTAAAATTATGAATTTAAATTTAATATTTATTAAAATTTCAATAAGTATTTGTATATACATTTATATTTGTAAACGAAAAACTACATTTGCCCCTGCCTACTACAGTAAAATTAGAAGAAGAATGGTTTGTGTCATATGGTCATTTCCCTCCCATTTCTCCCCTATATAAACCAGCCAAACTCTCTTCTTTTATGCCCCAAAACAAATACAACACCTTTCTCACTCTTGTTATCTATAACTCTCTTCTACTCTCTCAATACTCCGCACAATATCAATATTTTCCTCCCAACTCACAGCAAATAATATAGAGAAAATGAGAACAGACATAGAAAGCCTCTGGGTATTTGCATTAGCTTCAAAATGCAAATCTTTCACCTCTATAAACTCCATATGCTTTGTTCTTTTCATTTTTATTCTCTGGCTAGTCATGAACATCATTTATTGGGCTTACCCTGGAGGTCCTGCTTGGGGAAAATATAAATGGAGGAAAAATTCTTCGGGTTTAGCTTCTTTTAATATTAATAATTACAATAATAACGATCATTTGCTTGTATCATCAAAACCTATACCAGGCCCTAGGGGATTTCCTATCATAGGAAGCATGAACCTCATGTCTGGTTTGGCACATCGCAAAATAGCAGCGATGGCCGAAACTTGTCAAGCCAAGCGTCTCATGTCGTTGAGCGTAGGCGAAACAAGAGTTATTGTCACGTGTTATCCAGACGTAGCCAAAGAGATATTAAACAGTTCAGTTTTCGCTGATCGTCCTGTAAAAGAATCAGCTTACAGACTAATGTTCAACAGAGCTATAGGTTTCGCTCCTTATGGTGTTTACTGGCGAACCCTTAGAAAAATTGCAGCGACGCACCTCTTTTGTCCTAAGCAAATCAAAGCCTCAGAAACTCAAAGGTCCCAAATTGCCAAACAAATGGTTACAATGTTCCAATTAGGTGGACGGGACATAATCCGAGTTAGAGATGCTCTGAAATTGGCTTCTCTAAACAATATGATGTGCTCTGTTTTCGGGCGCAAGTATAGTCTTGATTGTTCTAACTCAGAAACAGAGGAGTTAGGGAAATTGGTAAATGAAGGTTACGACCTTTTGGGTTTGTTGAACTGGTCTGATCACTTAACTTGGCTAGCTGAATTGGACCCACAAAAAATACGGCTCAGGTGTTCTCAGTTGGTCCCTAAAGTGAACAAGTTTGTTACCAGGATTATCGACGAACACAGGGCTCAATCTGGTGATGTTGAACATGATTTTGTACATGTTTTGCTTTCTCTTCAAGGTTCTGAAAAATTATCAGACTCAGATATGATCGCCGTACTTTGGGTAAGCATTAAAAATATTTTGGAATTTAATTTTATGACACGATGATTTATAAACTTTTGTCACTATCATGTTTTGTTACTCACCATGTTAAAATTTATAAGCAATTGGTATTATTATCGACTTATTGTTTGAATATTTCCTTTTCTCATAAATTACTTTCTTTTAAAAATTTCTATCATGCCATCCCCCATTTAGAGAATATATTCAGGGTCAATTTCCAGATTTCACAATTGTAATAGTTCTGAAAGCAACCAATTTTATATTTCTCTTCCTTCTTACGTGGAACTAGTAGCCTTTTCCTTTTCTTTTTACTCCTTTTAATAATGCAAACAAACATGATGGCGAATAAATGGGAGCTCCGAATATTAAAAAAAGAAGCTGTAGAAACTATTCGTTATTGCACTTGAGAGCATTATGTTATAATATATTATGTACAAAAGAGCATTATATTATAGTAGTATTTGTACATACACGCGGGCAAAAAATTAATTAATCAATTCACCAAAATGGAACTAACTTCTATTAAATTATACAGGTTTAAAGATAAGAATGACAATTGAAAATAAAAAATTAACCTAACCTCCATTTGTTCCATGGTAATTGCAGGAAATGATATTTAGGGGAACTGACACGGTAGCAGTATTAATAGAGTGGATTTTAGCAAGAATGGTGATTCATCCTCAAGTTCAGTCCAAGGTTCAAAACGAATTGGACAAGATTGTCGGAGGATTACGGGCAGTGACGGAGTCCGATGTATCGGAGATGACATATTTACCGGCGGTAGTAAAAGAAGTATTAAGGTTGCACCCTCCAGGCCCACTGCTCTCATGGGCCCGCCTTGCAATCACAGATACAAAGGTGGATGGCTATCACGTGCCGGCTGGGACCACAGCAATGGTCAATATGTGGGCCATCACTAGGGATCCAGATGTTTGGGCTGACCCACTTGAATTCAAGCCCGAAAGGTTTGTTAATGGTGCTCAGGGTTTGGACTTCTCGGTTTTAGGATCTGATCTGAGGCTTGCACCATTTGGGTCCGGAAGGAGAACTTGCCCCGGTAAGATATTGGGCTTGACTACAGTTACGTTTTGGGTCGCATCACTTCTACACGAATTCCGTTTTGGGCCCATTGATAATAACAGTCCAGTTGACTCGTCTGAGGTACTGAGGCTTTCTTGCGAAATGGTCAACCCACTCACTGTGAGGGTGAGATCAAGACGTGCTCAGCAAAAATTTATACCCAATATTTGCAATTAAAAGGCCAGAAAATGGAAAAGAAAAGGAAACACTGCATAATAGGAGTTTTTTTTCCTCTTATTTGTCTTTTTCTTATCTATAAAGCCCCTTCTCTATAAATGTTTAGTATTTTTTTTTAATTTGCATTTGATTAGAGAGTTCATTTGACTTTGGATGTACAAATTATGTTTAAATTAAATACGAGTTTAGCGGAGATACATATATTTTATATACTTTGCCTGTGCATTTTCGTTTTCGTTACTAAAAGTCGCTAGTATTCAGCAATCGCAATACCAAATAATGAAATATCATCGGTTGTACAGCGGCGTATTTCTTAAAAACTTCGACTGCTAATCGGGAGCTTATTGAAATCAGATGTCTCTTTTGAAGAATTATTTTTTTCCTAACTAATACATTTATGCCAACTAAACAGTCTAGTATACTAAGCTCTATGAGCAAGATACGGGGAAGGGTCTGACTATAAGGGTATATCGTATGCAGTCTTAACTTACATTTTTGTAAGAGGTTATTTTCACAGCTCAAAATTATGATATCCTAATTATATGCCAGTAACTTTGTATCGATTATGCCAAAATTCCCTTTCGATACATTTATGCCAACTAAAAATATTGGTAATACGAAATGATATAGATGATTGTTGTACGCCACCGTTGCAACTTGCAAGAATAAGCATGGCAAGCCCACCAATCAAGTATTCTCTTTCATAAGTGATGAGATCTAAGTATATATTTTTTAAATACTTACTTATTTTTCATTAAAGTATTAAATTGTACATGTCTATTAAGTATATATTGCAGCCCACTGTCCCTTCTGTCATCCTAGTTTGGCACAATACAATACTCAGTGGATTTGAAATAATGTTTTAAAATGCGGGACGAAAGGCGAGGCGTTTTACCTCTGATGAGGCGAGGCGTAAGTCCTGAGACATGGGGTGTAAGTCCCACGGATCTTTAAATTTTACTAATTTCAAGAATTTTAAGATAGTACAAAATAAAAAAAAAATTATAAAAATTATATCAAAATCACAAAATTATAACAAATAATTTATTTAAAACATTTATAAATTATAATTCGACTATGAATAATACGAAAAATATGAGATATATCATAATATTTAAATTAGTTGCGCAACGTCGTTACAACTCAAACATCAAAAGTAATGTATTTGATATGAAATCTTATATGTATTTCTTAAGTAGTAATAAATCTTGAAAGAATTTCAATATTATAATTTGATATTTTACTTAAAATATTCCTTTTATTTAATGTAATTCTATTTGAAAGAGAATTTATGTAAAAACATAATTCACAATTTAAATATGATTCTCTAGCATCATTTATTTTTAAGTTTTAACAAGTTAATAAACTGACACATAATTCATCATACAATATCATTATAACTAATTATTTGTAAATAGTTACTAGCTAATATTGAGATATTAAATTAATAAGTATTATATCTTGTAAACGTGAAAAAATACTATTTAGAAAAATAATTATAAAATAATTATGGACTATTATATAGTAAAGATATAACAAAAGTTAAAAATTAAATGCTTTTGAAAAGAAAGATTTATTTAAAATTTACTATCATAACAGTCTTAGTGGATAACGTGCAATAATTTTTATTTTAATTATGACATAAAATACTTTCAACTTAATGATTTATTATTAAGAAAAAGTAATTTTGAATAGTCAACGATTTGGTAAGAAAATTTGATTTTACAAGTTTAATTACATACAATTGCATAAAGTTGTATTAGGCGAGCCTAGTACCCTGGGCATTGGGCGTGTCCGGGGCATAAGCCCCGTTGGCCGAGGCGTAAGTCTCACGGAACTAAGCCCCACACATAAGCTCAGGGGCATTTTACGAGTGTTCCGCCCCGAGGCGAACCCCCGGCGAGTCTCAATTCTGCCTTTTAAAACAGAGATTTGAAATGTACATTATCTGCAAGTGTATCTATTAATACTATATTAAAACCACGAAGGCCCTTAGTAAAATGTCGTTCGTCTTTTTTACTTTTTAAAAATAAAGTTCATACTAGATAAAATAGTCATTTGATTATTCTCCTAGTTAATATTTAGGAGTTTGAAATTAAATCACATTTTATTTATTTAATCTTTCCTTATGTGAATTAAGTAAAAAGTCCTTATATTTAGGACTTTACAACTGCTAAAGTTTTAACTTATAAATTTTAGGATTAAAGATGATTGAATAAAACTAGGATCTTTATGCCTATGAATGGTCTATAATTGAACTTTTTAGCTCACAACGGATTGTTTAATTGTGCTAATTTTTGGGAGAACAATTGTGATGTAAACGTAATAAAGATAATTAAAGAAAGAGGAAGCATTTTGCTTGGTCCTTTATCCTAATTCCCAATTATAAATGCTATGAGTAGTCTATGTGAGATTGGTCCACTGACCCTTAACTTTTTTCTTCAATCAATAATTTGCTTAGATATAAATATTACTTTAGATTGTAAAATATATTTAAAATAAATAATTACAAAAATATTTAATAAAATCAAAAACAAAGAGAAAAAAAAAGTGATTGACAAAAGTCATTTACACCAGCGCTTTGACAAACATAAAGTGCAAAAGTTTGAATATTTATAATTAAAAATAATTGTTTTGTGGATAAAAATATAATTATAATTAAATATTTAAAATATGGTATGAGCTAATATTAAGAACTTGAATCCCCAAAAAATATATTATTTGTTTTGATATTTAAAAAAATTATTAAGCATTTGAATGAACTAATTAGAATAAAATTCCAATTTTATTCTTTTTCAAATTCATCATATAGGCAAAATAATCTTTCAAGTTTACACAATATTATAATACACAAATTATTTTCCATAAAAAGATATCGTCGAGGAAAGAAATCAAAAACAAAACAAAATCAGTTATAGCATTAAGAATTAAATTGGTCAAAATAGAAACTTAAAGAAATAAGGATGAAATAATAGAAGACAAAATATATTCATAATTGGGTGAGACATAATATAATATATTTGTATCTCATATTACAAGATAGTATAATTATACAGTAATATATAATTAACTTAACTAAATTCATCATCTCTACATATTTAAAAGATGTAGAATTCAACTAATGTGTCAATATGATAATATTTACTTCCATCATTTAAATAAATATTGTATTTAATTTTATCGTCAATGTATATAGTTTTAGTTGACAGACGCTATACACACGTGCAATGCACGTGTATGTGTATATATATATATATATATATACTCACAAGATAAAGGTAAGGTCTGTGTACACACTATCCTCCTTAGATCCCACAGTATGGGATATTACTGAGTATGTTATTGTTGTGTGTGTGTGTGTATATATATATATATATATATATATATATATATATATATATATATATATATATATATATATATATATATATATATATATATATATATATTGCGAATTATACCATGGGCCTTCATTTGATGATCCATTTGGTTTGTGCACTAAAAACTTACATGGCTGAAATCCTGCAAGAAATGACAAATTGGCGTGTCAACTTGGCATATACAAATACAATGACGCAATCAGTATTTAGTTGCTAATGAACTGGTGACGAGTTTAAAAAGGTTATTTGTTGGTGTCGGTATTGCTAAGCTAAAAGTTAAGTTAATGGTGCTTACTGCTTAGTATTGTATGATGCAACTGGTCTAATATATTTTCGGCTGTTTGTACATTGTCTTTACTTTTGTATATTTCCTCGGACAGGCTAAGTATGCCACTAGCTAGCACAAAATTCATATAATATGTTGCTAATGCTCTTACCCTGATTGGAAAGATCATTAGCAGACACTAGTGTCTTTTCTTTGACCATGACTTGCTATTTTTTAATGTTGCTCAATAGTAGTTTGTTAAATCATAGAGTAGTTGTTTCTGTCTGATGTATTTTAGGATGTAGTCTTTGGAAATTAATGTTGCTATTGTTTGACACAAAAGATATCACTATTTTTTTTTTGAACAAATCAATCAAAGAAAATGAAGGGGTAAATCTTAGTTAAGTATAATATTCTCTAGAACAAAAGATGAGTAAGGGGAATACAATAATAAGATTTCTTTTTCTCTCTAGATAGACCCACCTCTCAAAATAAATCTTTTCACTTGTTCTTGTAAATAGGTTCACAGTGTATATTCTGAATCAATCCCCCCTTTACAAAGTTGTTGCCCTCTATTATATAAGGAGCGAAATCCTCTTAGGCTGTAAAAAGAAAACAAGTTATAAGAAACATTAGAAGGAATATTCCTAATGTCTCCTAATGGGCATGTACTATTACAAAGATCATACAGTCTCTTGTTTGCCTTAAGGTCTTCCCCTACAGGACATCGAGTCATGGAGACCTCATCATTCGTCTTACTCATCGTCGGTCATGAGCGGTCAAATTTGGACCCATACAGTTAGTCCCTCCGCTTGTCGGGATTGCAACTGGATGCATCCTCGATGAGCGGACATCATGCGTTTCTATAGAGAAATTTGATCCTTCGAGGTGTTACGACATGGCCAATGGTGAGCGTTCAGCGTGCTTAGCAAGACACCGGGTAATACATTTTACCAGGAGATGATGTCATCTTCACGTGAGTCATCATTACGCGTGTTTTCGAGACAGGAGTTGATGGCTTGTTGCGCCGATTCTAACGCCACCCTGTAACCTTCTGTTTCGATTCTGGTGCCACCCAACCCTATAAATAGGTGGAGGGTTTTTTTCTTTCGAAAGTTCTTGGACATTTCATTCCTGATTACCTCTCCTTATTTCTCAGAGCTTGCCTTGACAACCTTCTACTTCTTCTTCTCGCATTCTTCGTTCACAACTTCTTCTTCCTTTCTTTTTTTCGCTGTGTCAATACCTCTTTGAACGAAAGCATGCCAAGATCACATCGTTCTCATGAAGAGGCACCTGAGGCCACCCTATTGTCCATGGAACCCCCTTCGGGCGGTGAAGATACGGCGGTAGAGAAGGGTGACAGTCTTCCTACGGTGGAAGAGTTATTGCCGAGACACCCCATGTCTCGAAGTGACTTCCTCAAAGATCCCCCTCCTACTCTTGTCTCTGTACTCTCTGAAACGGAGCAAGTTCACATTGACTCTCTTCGTATAAAGTATAGCATTCCCTCTCACGTTGACATGGTTTCGGCGGGGAAAGATTTTGTAGAGGTTCACAGACCTGGGTACTTTTCTTTCTATGAGTACCCTTTCGTGATTGGTTATACTTTTCCTCTCTTCCCCTTAGCAGAAGAGTTCTACAGGTTCTACCAAGTTTTCCCATCACAACTTTCACCGTATACTCTTAAGGTACTTCTGTTGTTGACCAAGTATGCGGAGTTGGCGGAATGTGATGTTTCTATCCACCACCTTTTGCACCTGTTCTCTCCTAGATTCCACAGGGGTACCATGGTGCATTTGAGGCACCGTGGCATGAAAGGTCTGGTGGTCGGGACAGACGACCGAGCAAGTTGCAAGTTTTGGCACAAGTACTTCTTTGTCAAAACTGAGCATATCGTTTCTGACTCCGCCAGGTTCCCAGAGCGGTGGAACGAGACTCGTAAGTGTCGCCGCTCATATTATTCTTCCTTCGCCTGTATTTGTTATAACATATGTTTGCTTCTCATTTTCAGATATGGCACGTCGGCTCCGCCCTATTGCAGGCATAAGAGATTGGGTAGCCTATTTGTTACCCCATGCAGCAGAAACCCGATATTGGCCTTCCTTCGTAAAGCGTTACGGCCCTAAAGTTCCATCTGGTTAGTGTTTTCCCCTTACCATTTCGTTGGTTGTATATCGTCGTCCATTAATATGGCTTCTTCGTGATGGCAGGTCAAGGAGCTTCCAGGCGGAGGGCGCTAGTCCTTCCGTTCTGACAGGCCGTCGCTGCCGTGGGAATACGGTTTACTTTGAATGAGTCTGTTCGAGAGGGTCATCCTCAACCGATTCAAGTGGAAGGTCTCTCTCAAGCCTGGTCGTGAGGGATGAGGCTTCTTCAGTACCGGCTCCACAACTTTTGGACGAATCTTCCAACGGGCACGAGCCGTTGTCGAGAAAAAAGAGAAGGATGGAGCTTGGGAAGGACGTGGCAGGGCGTCATAGATGACACTTGTACCTACATTTATGGCCAACGCCATTTTATTGGGGAGATCTCCCCGAACAGAAGAAGTTTAACTAGGAGCCGGTTCCGTGCGCTCTGCCGAGGGCGGTGCATCGTCCAACGTTGGAGGCCGTCGTATCGAGGGAGAAGGCTCAGGTTCAGATGATGACCCGGAGGACGTTAACGAGTTCGTAGGTCGCCACACTCACGTGGAGGTCAGAGCGGAGGGGCCTTATCATCACATAGTCATCTCGGGGGACTATAACTTATTGTTGAACTGTGAGCAAGTGGCATTTGTTTTAGCTCCTCTTTGTGATGCCCCTGAAAATGAGATGCTCAGAGCGATGAGTGACGTAGAGTTGCCTCATAACGTCGTTGGTATGGCCTTGCCGGTAGGTGCCTTTCTTTTCCTTTTCATCGTTGTGTTAGTGTGGCGATTGTCGGCCTGTATTTTTGTTTTTAACTTCTTTTTTTCTTTTGTGCCAGAGGATCATCATGGAGACCGAGCGCGAGCGTCGGGAGAGGAGGAGGATGGCCATCTATGGGAAGATGTCGTCTAAGTATCAATGGTATCGTGATAAGCACTGTGCGATTGCCGATATTTATACTCAGGATTGCGAAGGGCTCAAATAGAGGGAAGACCAACTGGAGCGCAAGATTGAAGAGCTGAGGGAGCCGTATGAGGAGCTCATGAAGATTGTCGCCCGCAATAGTGAACTTGAGGCCTCCCTGAAGGTGAATGAGGACGAGCTTGAGTTGAGCAGGGGGTGATGGCCGAGAATGTCGATTTATAAGCAAGGGTGGCCAGTTTGACCGTCGAATTGAGTGCGAAGGCGGTAGAGATTGAGGGGATTAAGGGCGAGCTGGACGTTGGTGCGGATAAGCTGGCGACAACTATTTCTGTTACGGCGTCTTTGGAGAATGCTCTCTGTGTTTTTAGGTCGGAGTTGACTGAAGAGAAGGAGGCCTCTAATCTTAAGGTCGTGGGGCTTGAAGGGCATGCTAAAGAGTTGGAGGCAGAGTTATCTGTGTTGAATGGACAAGTGGCCTCGTTGAGAGCGGAGGATGCAAGTCGACACTCTCAACCTTCCAAGTCCCATGCTTCAGCCGATCCAGTCGTGCCTCGTCTCTTATATAAGTTGTGGGTCCTTGTTGAGGCCCGACTTGATGTGTACAAGGCTTTCCACGCCGAGAGGAGGGCAACCGAATCGAAGCTTCAGACCGTACATAACAAAACTCGTGCAGCTCGTGAGGCATGCAGATACGACCCTATTACTCCTGATGGAGATGATATCAACTCTAATGATGCGAACTGTCTTGCTTCGGACTCTTGGTACGAAGTTGCTTACCCTACCGAGGATGATGTGTAATCTTTCGTTTGTGCTTTTCTTTTGCTTTGGGGGCTTTTGTGGGTGGGCATGCTTGAGCTCGTTTGTAAGGATCAGTGTAAATGATATTTTGAAGCAATGTAGACTTTATTTTTTCAATTGGTTGGTGTTCTTTGTAATTTCTATGGTATCCGGGATACCTGTCGAGCTGTTGAGTCGATTTAACTTTTGGGTGCGGTTGATTCTTTCTCTTTTTTTTTTTGTCGATGGCCTTGGCCATTGGGATGATGCTTCGAACTTTCGTCGAAGTAGGATCCCGTCGTGGTTCGACTGAGATTGAACTCATACTTTTGTCGATGGCCTTGGCCATTGGGATGTTGCTTCGAACCTTCATCGAAGTAGGATCTTGTCGTGGTTCGAACGAGGTCAAACTCATACTTTTGTCGATGGCCTTGGCCATTGAGATGTTGCTTCGAACTTTCATCAAAGTAGGATCCAGTCGTGGTTCGAACGAGGTCGAACTCATACTTTTGTCTATGGCCTTGTCCAATGGGATGTTGCTTCAAACGTTCGTCGAAGTAGGATCCCATCGTGGTTTGAACGAGGTCGATATCATACTTTCATCGATGGCCTTGGCCATTGGGATGTTGCTTCAAACTTTCTTCAAAGTAGGATCCCGTCGTAGTTCGAACGAGGTCGAACTCATACTTTTTTCGATGGTCTTGGCCATTGGGATATTGCTTAGAACTTTCATCTAAGTAGGATCCCGTCGTGGTTCGACCGATATTGAACTCATACTTTTATCGATAGCCTTGGCCATTGGGATGTTGCTTCGAACTTTTGTCGAAGTAGGATCCCATCATGGTTCGAATGAGGACGAACTCATACTTTTGTCGATGGCCTTGGTAATTGGGATGTTGCTTCAAACTTTCGTCGAAGTAGGATCCCGTCGTGGTTTGATCGAGATCGAACTCATACTTTTGTCGATGGCCTTGGCCATTGGGATGTTTCTTTGAACTTTCATCAAAGTAGGATCCCATCGTGGTTCGAACGAGGTCGAACTCATATTTTTGTCGATGGCCTTGGCCATTTCACATTGGAGGTTTGATCATGTTCCCGTAGGAAGATACATGTCGACTTTATTCATGCAATGGTGATTTGATTATGTTCTTGTGAAAATCACATGTTGGCTCTGTACATACAATGGAGATTTGACTATCTATACTCAGTCCCTTTATTACTTGGGCCCGAAGACCGTGTCTACGAGCGGGGTAATGAACAATACTTCGGACCTTGAGACGTCCCCCTTGTCGCTTCATTAAAAACCTCACCGAGAAAACCCAATTGGGACAAAACCCGAATGAGGAAAAAAGAGTACGACTCGGGCGGCGCCTCTTCTTAGAAGTAGAAGTGTTTGAGATGGGCGACATTCCAATTGTTTTAGAGTAGTTTTCCCTCCATTGTTTCCAGCTGGAATGCTCCTTTGTTTGCTGCCACCGTGATTTTGTATGGTCCGTCCCAATTTGTTCCCATTTTTCCCTCATTAGGGTCTTTCTCTGCTTGTGTTTTATCCTTGAGGACGTAGTCTCCGACCTTGAGCGGTAGTACTTTGGCCTTCTTGTTGTAATATCTTTCTACTTGTTGCTTTTGGGCTACCATTCTTATGTGGGCCATGTCTCTCCGTTCTTCGACTTCGTCCAGATCTTGTAGCCTACTTTCGTCATTGTTTAGTCTGCTCTCGTTGGAGTATCTCAGACTAGGCTCTCCGACTTCGACGGGTATAACCGTGTCAGTCCCGTACACTAGTGAATATGGCGTCTCGCATGTGCTGGTTTTTGGTGTGGTGCGGTATGCCCATAATACTTCTGGTAATAGTTCAGGCCATAGCTTTTGGCATCCTCGAGCTTCTTTTTGAATATATTCAGTATTACTTTATTGGAGGATTCGGCTTGGCCATTGCCGGCTGGATGGTATGCTGTGGAGAGTATTCTCTTGATGTGCCATTTTTAAAAAAACTCGATCGTTCTCTTTCCCACGAACTGAGGTCCATTGTCGCAGCTTATTTATTTGGGAATGCCGAAGCGCCATATTATGTTTTTCCATATGAACGCGATGACCTATTTCTCGCGTATTTGGGTATATGCACCTGCTTCCACCCATTTAGAAAAATAGTCAGTTAAAACCAAAAAGAAGCGTATCTTACCTCGTCCTGCCGGGAGGGGTCCGACAATATCCATCCCCCACTTTATGAATGGCCATGGCAAGGTGACAGAATGTAGGAATTCTCCCGCTTGGTGTATCATAGGGGCATATTTTTGACATTGCTCACATTTTCTGACATAGTCCGCGACTTCTTTTTTCATGGTGGGCCAGTAGTATTCGGTGCGAATGAGGCACCGGACGAGGGCACGATTTCCCGTATGGGCACCGCAATGCCCCTCATGTACTTCTTCTAGTACTCGTCTCGTTTTATTGGGCCCGAGACACTTGTCCAGGGGGCCGCTGAATGTTCTCTTATAGAGATCATGGTTTATGAGGTTGTATCTGGCTGCCTGAATTCAAAGCTTTTTGGCTTTTTTCTTTATCTTGTGGGAGCATTCCATCCTGCAAATATGTTACAAGATGGTTGCGCCAGTCCCAAGTTAAGTTTATAGATTGTACCTCGACTTGGTCTATTGCAGAATAGAGAAGGGTGACCATATTTTCCTTGTCGATATTTTTAGTGGTTGTCGCTAGCTTGGCGAGGCCGTCCGCTTTGATATTTTGTGCCCTAGGTATTTGGTCAAGGCGGCATTCATCGAACTTTGGCAACAGTTTGTGAATTTATGAGTGGTACTTTTGTAGTCTTTGCTCTTTGATTTGGAAAGTCCCAGTGACTTGGTTCACCACGATTTGGGAGTCCCAATGGAGGACGAGTCATCGAGAGCCATATTTGAGGGCTAATTTCAATCCTGCAATCACAGCTTCGTACTCGGCCTCGTTGTCATCTCGGGGCATCGTATGGACTGGTGAATCACTTCGCCTGTGGGAACCTCGAGGACGAGTCCCAGTCCCGATACCGAGGCATTAGATGCGCTGTTAGTGTAGAGGGCCAAGATGTCGGTATGTGCGGAAGCGTGGAGCGCCTCCTGCTCCACTTCAAGCAATATTTCCACGCTGAAATTAGCGACAAAATCGGCGAGCATCTGCGACTTAATGGCAGTTCGCAGTTGGTATATTATGTCGTGCTCACTTAATTCTATGGCCCATTTGGCCAATCTACCCGATAATTCGGGTTTGTGTAGGATGCCTCGCAGGGGAAAGGTTGTCACCACTTATATGGGTTGACATTGAAAATAGTGTCTAAGCTTTCGCGAAGCTACGACTAATGCCAAAGCTAGTTTTTCAAGGTGAGGGTACCTTGTTTCGGCATCGATTAAGGTTTTGTTGATATAGTAAATCGGAGATTGCTTACCTTTGTTTTCGCAGATTAAGACTGCACTTATCGCGACTTCGGAGACTGCTAGGTACACTAATAGGCATTCACCAGGGTCTGCCTTGATGAGTAGCAGTGGCGAGGATATGTACGCTTTCAGCTTCCTCAGGGCGTCGACGCATTCTACATTCTATTGTAGTCCGTGGTCTTTCCTTAGCACATTGAAGAATTTATGGCATCTATCCGATGATCGTGAAATGAACCTCGACAGGGCGGATATTCATCCTGTTAGTTTTGCACATGTTTCTTGATTGTTAGTATCTCCGATATTCCTTCAATGGCCCTGATCTGATCTGGGTTAACTTCGATACCCCTTTGAAACCAAGGAACTTTCCTGAAGTTACGCCGAAGGTGCATTTTTCAGAATTCAGCTTCATCCCGTATTACCTCAATATCTCGAAGGCTTCCTTTAGATGGCCAATGTGATCTTCTTTCCTTTTCGACTTTATTAGCATGTCGTCGATGTAAACCTCCATGGTCTTACCAAGTTGTTCTTTGAATATCATGGTGACTAACCTTTGATACGTCGCCCCTGTCTTTTTGAGTCTGAATGGCATTACTTTGTAGCAGTACATTCCTCGGTGAGTGATGAAAGTGGTATTTTCTTGATCTTCCTGAGCCATCAGAATTTGTTGTAACTAGAGTAGGCATCCAAGAAGCTCAGTAGTTTGTGACCCGTTGTTGCGTCGATGAGCTGATCGATATATGGTAATGGGAAAGAATTTTTCGGGCATGCTTTGTTTAGGTTGGTGAAGTCGACACACATGTGCCATTTCTCGTTCTTCTTTTTTACCATGACTACATTGGCAACCCATTGGGGGTATTTCGATTCTCTGAAGGAACCATTAGCGAGTAATTTATCAACCTCTTCGCTAACCGCCTCATTGATGGCGGCATTGAACTTTCTCCTCATTTGCCGTACTGGCGGTTAAAGAGGATCGACATTCAGCCTGTGTGTGGCGATATCCCTTGGGATTTCTGGCATATTTGAGTGGGAAACGGCAAACAAATCGGCATTGTTAGTTAAAAACTCACAATATTTACCTAGTTCTGAGAGGTTGTGTTCGATATAGGCCTTTTTCGTACTATCGATGTTGTCTAGTTGGACGGGGTTGAGGTTTTCCATGGTTGCCTTGGAAGCTTCTACGACATCCGGATCTTTGATGGCCATAATTTGTACATTTGGTTTGGTTCCCGATATGGCTGATTGCTATGCTTCTGCACTTTCCCCTTTTAGTTGTTTGGTGTGCGTGCAATCTTGGGCGATCCGGTAGCATTCTTGGGCGGTACGTTGCTCGCCTTGGATGCTGAATATCCCCCATGGTGTAGGAAATTTAATTACTTGATAGAAACTCGACGGGATGGCTCGCATAGCGTGTATCCATGGATGCCCTATGATGGCGTTGTAGGTTGTTTCCTGGTTCATGACGTGGAACGTTGTCTCTAGGGTGACCCCTCCTGCCAGAACGGGTAGCACTATATCTCCAGAGGTTCGCTCCACTGCATTATTAAAACCTGTTAGTGTTATGGAACATGGTATTTTTTTATCCTCGAGCCTTATCTACATGAGAACTCATGGGTGAATAATACATGCACCGCTTCCGTCATCCACCATTATTCTCTTTATGTCGGTATCCGCAATGCATAAAGTTATAACCAAAGGATCGTAGTGAGGGAAAGACAAACTGTTAGTATCCAACTTATCAAAGATGATATCCTCTTCGAGGTCGTCATACCGTTTGTGGGCGTCTGTTTGCTTGAGTTTGTGTATGGTGGTGAATTTCACATGGTTGATTATCATGTCATCGCCGCTGCCAATGATCATTTGTATGGTGCAAGCTGGTGATGGTGGTTTTGGAGGTCTCTGAGGTTGATCACGTCCACGAGCGAAGTTGTCCCGTCCTCGGCCGCTCAGCAGTTCTTTCAGGTGTCCCTGGTTTAACATTCTCACCACTTCTTGTCATAAACCTATGCAGTCCTCGGTCTTGTGTCCTCTTTCTTGGTGAAATTCACACAGAACGTTCGATCTCCTGGTGCTCGGATCTGACTTCATCTTTTACGGCCACTGTACCTTTGTGCTGAGCTTTTCTAATACGTACACTATTTCTAAAGGAGAAACACAAAAGTTATGAGCAGATAATAGTGGAGGCATACCTCTTTCGTTGCGGGGTGGTACGGTATGTCGAGGCGCGGTACCTACATCTCGCGGAGGAGCTGGACTGGATGTGTGGATGTAGGGCTGGTGCCTTTCTCGATTGAAACAGAGTGGTTGGTCCCGTCGCCCGTCATTTCGATGATATCTCCTTGCTTAGGATTGAATCGATGTTAGCCACTGGATCGGGCCGTTTAAGTCATCCTCGTCTGCCCTTACCTCGGCGCAGTTGGCGTTATGGATTTCTTCCCACGTGGTGGGGGGATACTTCATGCGTCTACTTAGCAGCTTTTTGGTTGCTTCCGACCCGTTTCTGTTTAACCCGTTTTGGAAGGCTGCTACTACCACCTCTTCTGACATATTTGGTAGGCTCACCCTTACCCTGTTGAATCGGGTTAGGAAGTCCCGAAGTCCCTCACATGTCGTTTGCCTACCGGCGAAGATATCGTTTACCCAGGCCTCTGTCTTTTTTGCTCCTGCATGATCGGTGATGAACGTATCTGCCATTTCTTCAAATGTCGATATCGATCGTGCTAGTAGTTCGGAATACCATGTCAACGCTCCCCGCTGAACGTTTTCAGCAGTACTGATGGCACCTGTTCTTTCAATAGATCGTTACCTTTTACTGCAGTAACGTAATGGATTAAGTGATCCTCCAGGTTCGTGGTACCATCATATATTTTCAAACATGGCAGCATTTTGAAGGTTTTCGGAATAGAATGGGGAGCTGCCCCTTCGCTATATGGTTGTTCCACGAATCTACCCACATCGCGTTTTGGCAGCAACTTCGGAGCGCCTGGTATTTTATCAACTCTTTCCTGATGCTCCTTCATCTGGTTGCGGAGTGTCTTGTTCTCGTTTTCCCTTTCTTCCATCTTCTTTAAGATGGCCGTAAGTGCATCGTTACTTGCATCAGTGACAATGTGGATGTTACCTGTTTGTGGAATTTCTGGCTCATCGGCGATAGCTGCAGCTTCCGCGGGTATTGTGCCTTCGATATCCCTCTAAGAGGGCTTTTCGAGCATGTTGCTCAGGGTGTTTGTCAACCATTCCTCTAATAGCCTTTTCATGGCTGGGGGTGATTCTCATGCTGCGGATGTTGAGGTCTCCCTCTCGCGCAAGACGGTCAAGCCCTCGTACTGGGGGGTGAGATTTCTCCCTCAGGCGTAGCATTTGGCGTTGCATTTTCGTTATCTTCCCCACCGGTTTCATTGAGGGAATTCAGAAGGTTGTTCGTGACATCTACTATGGCTTTTAACCTTGCTTCTCCCTTTCCCGCCATTGTTGGCCTTTGTGAGGTTTAAAAAAGAGGCGATTATTTCTTTCAAGAACCTAGACGAAACTAAGATCTGAGCTATAGAAATCCCCACAGACGACGCCAAATTGTTTGACTCAAAAGATATCACAACCTTTTTGGACAAATCAATCAAAGAAAATGAATGGGTAAATCTTAGCTAAGTATAATATTCTCTAGAACGAAAGATGGGTAAGTGGGAATACGGATAATAAGACTTCTTTTTCTCTCTAGATAGACCCACCTCTCACAATAAATCTTTTCACTTGTTCTTGTAAATAGGTTCATAGTATATATTCTGAATCAATTCCCCCTTTACAAAGTTGTTGCCCTCTATATATATAAGGAGTGAAATCCTCTTAAGCTGTAAAAAGAAAACTAGTTATAAGGAATATTCGAAGGAATATTCCTAACATCTCCTAATGGGTCTGTACTATTACAAGGGTCGTACAGTCTCTTGTTTGCCTTAATGTCGGTCCCCACAGGACGTCGAGTTACGGAGACCTCATCATTCATCGTACTCATCGTCGGTCGTGATCGGTCAAATTTGGACCCATACCGCTATCATCCTCAGTCTCCTGAGACAAATGTGCAAATAAATGTACGTCAGATTTTATGTTAAACATGTTCGTAGTAGAAAGCAAAGATAGTACTGCAAGCCCAAGTTCCCTAATGCAGTTCTTGGCTCGTCTGAGACGTACGTCAGACTCATGGCATATGATACATCGACTTGTCAAGAAATATTTGAGATTGGACCTTTCATTAATTTTGCACCGTGAAACATGTTTAGAATCACAATCTTTTATGTTGAATCGTTTGTATTCGTAAAAAGCCAAGAAATGTCAATTATATCGAATCAAAGAAAAAAAATGAAGCAAATAGTACTACTGCTCATATATATGCTGTTTGATCACGTTATGATTTCTATTAACAGAGGTAATTTCACAGAACGCAACGAACTTATAGTATTATTGGTGGAAAGTGATCAAACAAATTTTTCTATCTATAAAATCACTCTAACGAACTGATCTAATGAAGCTTGCCAACTGTTAGCAAGCTTAGGGAACCAATGTGTCATTCGTGATACATTTTATGATAAACATGTACTAAACGCTCTTTAGTCATTAATATATATATTTTCTGTTTGCTAAAAAAAAAAAAAACATCCTAGCTTTTTCTTTGATAAAACTACCTTCCACCTATATATGCATAATTTTACTTCAAATACTCAGTCGCGTGAGTGACCATTCAGTAAAGGCAGGCAATCGAAAGGTTTTATGTTATGGACATTGATATAGACAAGCAAAGTGAAATTTAAAAACTAATCAACAAATTAACCAATGTTTTGGATAATTAGGAACAAGTTGTAATATTAAAACAGATGTATAAATGGTCTCTTAGGAACATGAATTTTTTTATGCCTACTTAACTATATATCTTTATTTCGCTTGTATGAATACACTGTTTTAGTTACCAGTTTACATAATTAAATGAAGCCTTTGGTTTCTGTCGGACCAACTTGTACATGAATTAGCATTTCTAACGTACGATTATTTCAACTTAACTAAAAATAACTACTTGTTTCATGATGTGAAAAATAAACTAGGACTAGTTGTAGTAACTAGCTGTTGCTTGTTAGGACAAAAAAAAAAATTAGGTGTCTGCGAAAGCTAGCAAAGTAAATCTTGAGCGACGATAAATCAAACAACAAAAAAGAAATATACCAAAAGAGACACAAACATATAACGTGGTTCGGTCAACTAACCTACGTCCACGGCGGAGATGAGCAATCCACTATAATAAAAAGAGAGTACAAAATATCGAGAGAACAACCTCACGAAGAGGCAAACACAAGTGACACTCTAACACTTGTTCCGTAAAGTTCTCCCCCTAATTAAAATTCTCGAGCTCCCTATGGCTACATTGTGGATGCTACTGAATGAGAATGGCTGATCCTCTAGAACTCGAAACATTTTCCTATAAGAAAAGGAACTAGCCAAATATGAAAGAATTATATTTTTCAGGAAAAGAAAAACTCAATTATGGTAAATATGTTGTCCTTTCCTTCATAAAATAGGAAAATCAATTATGGTAAGAAAATTTGGACAAACACCTAACAATTCTCCCCCTTGGCCTGAATTTTTTGATAAAATAAACTTGATCCACCTTTTTCACATAGCCTTCAACAGGGTCATATCTCCAAATCTCCACCACAAAATTTGTCTCAACGGGCGTAGCACACTGGTCAAATTTCTCTGTCAAAAATATGATTATCGTCAAATATGTTGCGTCTAGAACTGAACCCCCCAAGATGAACTTGTCTTGAACCTCGCTCTGATACCACTTGTTGGGATCGAAAAAAGTCAGGTGTCATGCGAAAGCTAGTGAAGCAACAATTGAACGACGATAAATCGGGCATCAAAAGAGAAATATACCAAAAGAGACACAAACATTTAACGTGGTTCGGTTAACTGACCTACGTCCACGGTAGAGATGAGCAGTCCACTATATAAAAAGATAGTACAAAATATCGAGAGAACAACCTCACGAAGAGGCAAACACAAGTGACACACTAACACTTGTCCAATAAAGTTCTCCCCATAAACACGACTCTCGCACTCCTTATGGCTAAATTGTGGATGCTACTCCTACTGAATGAGAATGGCGTATCCTCAATTTATAGAACTCCAAATCTTTTCTTATAAGAAAAGGGATTAGCCAAATATGGAAGAATTATATTTTCTTTCCAGGAAAAGAAAAATTCAATTATAGTAAATATGTTGTCCTTTCGTTCATGAAATAGAAAAACCAATTATGGTAAGAAAATTTGGACAAACACCGAAATTCTAGCTGCAATATATTTGACGGGTTCAGTTTTAGCTGTAATATATTTGACGATAATTGAAATTTTTATCTGAAAAATTTGACCGAAATACTATGTACGTTGAGATAAAGTTTGTGCCGGAGATTTGGAAAAACGACATGTCGGTTCTATGTGAAGAAGGTGAAGCTTTCTATCCAAAACTGAGAGTTAGAGAGGATTCTATCACTTCTCATTTATTATGGGGAATTTATTACAATACGACATAGTACCACTTTGAAAGATTACGAAACATGTCATCTCAAAATATAAAAAATCGCAAGTTTCCCTTCTCTTAACTTCTAAAAGGTTGTTGATATCTCAAAATAATCAAGAAACATTTTTTTAAGTGATACTTAACGAAGTTGGAAAAGGATATCCTAGTACCACTAGAGCTTAAATCATGTTTACATTGGATTGTAAAACTGAAGTCTATGTATTTGGTTGGATTTTGATAGTAGTTTACTTTCAACAAGGCAATGGGTAATATCCTTAGCGTTTTGCAGATTCAGTATACTAAACAAGTTGCTGGAAGAAGACCTTTTAGGGGTCGTTTGGTATGAGGTATAAGGATGGTATAAAATTTAATACCATCTTAATAAACTGTTTGGTTAGTAAACTAGGTATAAGTTATCCCGGTATTAATTTTAACACTGAGATAACTTATACTTTATAAAATGTGGGGTAATTAACACCGGTATAACTTATACCTTCTTCTTAGAAATTATGCAATTGTCATTCTTAATACAATATACCAAACAAAGAATAAACAATAATACTGTTTGGCTCAAAAGTTACATATTACTTTATAAGTCATGGACAATCAGAAGTTGTGAGAAAGGGATAAATTGTAATCAACTATAATAAACCCCGAAGATATATCTATAGCTTTTACATTGCGAATTTTGATAAGAAATGGCGAGATTGTGTGAACTATCAATGAAAATCACTAGGAAGGTGAAGAGAGAACAATTATCACAGAGAGAATGATAGAGAGAGAGAGATAATCAGAAGTTGTATCCTTAAGAAAAAATCAATCCCCTTTTACAATGTGAAAGTCCCCTTCATATAGCAGGAGACCTGCCTCGAAATAATCAGAAAAAGGTACAAAAGTAGACCACTTCTCCCTGATAGGGACGCTGCCGTTTTATATCTAAGCCGTAGCCTTGTCTCAGTAGGCGTATACTCAGTGGGCGTACCCGTCGATATAGTCATACTGAGGGTCAACTCCGACCCCATTCAGCTGGGTCCGTCATATTCCCAAAAGTTCGATACGTCGAGAGGTCGTTAACGCTCTTTGAGTGAGGACGCCTGAATTCATATGTCGCTGCTCATACCCTAACGTCTGGGTTACGTCCTCGCTATAGGAGACGTAGGAGAGAGAGTCGTACTCTCGCCGTTTTCCCGACACGAGGAAAGTCATACTCGGCCCCCTTGAGGTCGAGTCCTATTTTACCCCATACGGTTAGTCCCTCCGCTTGTTGGAGGCGTATGCTCGATACGTCTTTAATAAGCGGAAATGATGTTTTCGAGGAGTTGACGCGTGGCCTACCCTTGAAACTGACGTCGTAGCTGGCAGGCACCATGATTACACCTGCTCCAGAGGAGGATCAGGGATGGTCTGACGTTTTAGTTTCCTGTCTCTTTTCGATTTCCGTGTGTTCGTGGTCTATAAATGAGGGAGAGGGTTTGATTTTTTTCTTTTGGTCATCTTTTGAATTCTTCAGACCTTTGCTTCTGATTTCAGCTTCTGTCGGGGTTATTAACCGCTTTTGTGCCGAATCCTTCGAGTCTTCCTCGGAGTTAGTCGTCTTGTTGACAGACTCTGTAAATGGCAAAGCGCGGTCGTCAAAACAGAGAAGATGGTGATGAATCCTCTTCTAGGGCTCCGCTATCTTTGGGTGGTGGGAAAAAGACCAAAAGGCCCCTCGTTCCCCTCACCGTAGACAACGTGCTTCCCCGAGATCTTCATGCTCGAAGGGATTTTCCCAAACGGTGCCCACCTTCCGCATGGAGCCGCTCAGAGTTCGATGATTCACATTTGGACGGTCTGCGGGAAACGTGCCAAATTTCGGCCACAGTGATCATGGAGAGGGCCGGAGAGGATTTTGCTAACGTGCACAGGCCGGGGTTCTGTGCTTTTTATGAATACCCCTTCATAATTGGGTGTGGTCTCCCCATATACCGTTGGTGGAAGAGCTTTGTAGATTCTATAACATATGTCCGGCCCAACTTACTCCCTACACATGGAAAATATGTCGTATATTAACGACTTATGCCAAGAGGGCCGGACTTGACGTCACGATACACCATCTGCTGCAATTGTTCAGTCCCGGATTCATGAGGGGGACGATGTTGCAGCTGAAGAATCGCGGGACGAAGGGTTTGGTCGTGGAGACGGACGACAAGCCCAACCGTCAGTTCTGGTTGAAGTTTTTCTTTGTTCGAACCTCGGATTTAGTGGCGGACCTCGCTGGATTCCCTGAAGCGTGGAACCCCGAACGTAAGCGTCGTTTCATGCACTTAACGTTTTCAATCATTTACGCCTACTCGACCTTTGTAACCTCTTTTGTTTTTTGTATCTGCAGCCAGGGCGTCCATGCCCCGATCCGTGCCGGACATTAGGGCGTGGGTGGGGCGGTTGATCCCACTCGCTGAAGAATGCAGGACGTGGGTGGCGTTTACCACGAAATATGGCCTTCCAGGTATTGCGTCAGTTTCTGGTTTGGCGATTCTATTCTTTGGTATCACACTCTTTGACGTATTTTTCTTTGGTTAATGCGTTGGCAGCCCGGAGCGTCCCACGAAAGAGGAGAAGACGCCGTGTTGCTGCTTCCCCATCGGTGGACTCCGATTTCGAGCATGTAGTTCAGGAGCATATAGAAGGGGACGTTCCTGAGGTTTCTCGACCTGAGGGCGACCATGCGGATGTGGAGGCATCTATTGAGGATGTTTCTGACGCCATTCGCTCCGAGGGCGAGGATGTAATTCGGGAGCCATCTATCGAGGATGCTCCTGAAACTACTCATCCCGCAGTCGAGTCGGTAGTTGAACCGACGAATGAGGAGAACCCTTCGCCTCCATCTCCTCCTGCCGAAGAGGAGGCTTCCGAAGGCGACGAGCCGCCGGAGCGAAAAAGGCGCCGATTGCTTCCTGGCAAAGGCATGGCCGTGGAGCGCAGAAAGGCGGTTACCCGTCGTCCTGAGTCAAGGCCGGTCTTCATGGGTGATGCTATTCACTCAGAGAGGGCGGCCCTTCTGAGGGAAGTCATAGTCGATAATGCTTCCCCTCAAGTCGAGGGAGGCGATGTACCGGCTGTCGCCGAGTTGGCTGTTGGCGAAGGAGGAGCAGCTTCTGGACGAGCTCCTACGTCTGCGGACGTACCGCGAGAGGACTATGCTCGGGTGGAAATGGCGACGGCGGGGCCTAACTATCGGCTCATGATCCCGACGGGATATAATCTGTTGCTGGACAGCGAGCAGGGTGGCGGTGGTTAGGGTGCATTCTTATTTTGTTGTTTGTGATTTTTCAGCCGGGGGGACAAGATTCTTGTAAATGTATGTACATGTATTTTTTGGAGTAAAATGGAATCTATCTTTTTGGCGTTTATGTCTTCTTTTGTGCTGAGTCGTTGAGTTAATTCATCGTGGTCGCGCTAAGTCGACCTCGTATCGTAGTGGTTTCAGACTTTTGCCTGTTTAGGAGCGGCCGCGTTTGCTTGGCGATCTCGATCGTGCCGAATCGATTTGTCGCAGCCGAACCGAGCAGGTTACTGTGGTTCTGGCCTTAGCCGTTGGTTCGTTTTAGGTGGCCTTGGCCTTTCGTGCATTATAGATGGCCTTAGTCACTTTGCATGCTGCGGATGGCCTTAGCTTTTTATGTGTCATGGATGGCCTTAGCCTTTTTGTACGCTATTAGTGGCCTTAGCCTTTTGCGTTTATGGATGGCCGTAGCCTCTCTGTACGCTATTAGTGGCCTTAGCTTTTTGCGTTTATGGATGGCCGTAGCCTTTCATATATAGGAAATGGAGATAGCCGTAGCCTTTCATACATTGGAGATGGCCGTAGCCTTTCACACATTGGAGATGGCCGTAGCCTTTCATACATTGGAGATGGCCGTAGCCTTTCATACATTGGAAATGGAGATGGCCGAAACCTTTCACACATTGGAGATGGTCGTAGCCTTTCATACATCGGAGATGGCCGTAGCCTTTCATACATTGGAGATGGTCGTAGCCTTTCATACATTGGAAATGGAGATGGCCGTAGTCTTTCATACATTGGAGATGGAGATGGCCGTAACCTTTCACATATTGGAGATGGCCGTAACCCTTCATACATTGGAGATGGCCGTAGCCTTTCATACATCGGAGATGGCTGTAGCCTTTCATACATTGGAGATGGCCGTAGCCTTTCATACATTGGAAATGGAGATGGCCGTAGCCTTTCATACATTAGAGATGGAGATGGCCGTAACCTTTCACACATTGGAGATGGCCGTAACCTTTCATACATTGGAGATGGCCGTAGCCTTTCATACATCGGAGATGGCTGTAGCTTTTCATACATTGGAGATGGCCGTAGCCTTTCATACATTGGAGATGGCCATAGCCTTAGTCCCTGTGATATGCCATTCGTGCCGATTGTCGGAACGCATGGTGTACCATATTAGCCTCTCAAGTATTTCCGAGCATCTCTTTCATCGCCTCGTTAAAAACCCCTCCGAGAAAGCCCAATTGGGACAAAACTCGGATGAGGGAAAAAGAGTACGACTCGGGGGATACTCTTTCTAGAAATGGAAATACTT
>MU766665.1:38725-71603 GCA_026770625.1 Nicotiana glauca
CTTTCGACACGTTTGGCAGGCTCATCCTTACCCTGTTGAATCTAGCGAGGAAGTCCCTGAGACCCTCGCCCGTGGTTTGCCTGACGGCGAAGATGTCGTTCACCCTTGCCTCTGCCATCTTTGCGCCGGCGTGCGCGGTGACGAACTTGTCCGCCATTTCTTCGAAGGTTGAGATTGCTTTGGCGGGCAGTTGAGAATACCATGTTAGGGCTCCCCCGGTCAGCATCTCGCCGAACTTCTTCAGCAGCACAGATGGCACCTGCTCTTTCGACCGGTCGTTACCTTTCACGGCGGTGACATAATGGATGAGGTGATCTTCGGGATCGGTGGTTCCATCGTATACCCTCAGATAAGGAGGCATCTTGAAAGTTTTTGGGATGGTGTAAGGGGCGGCTTCCTCGGAGTAGGGTTGTTCTACGAACCTTCCCACGTCGCGTTTGGGTAGTAGTTTAGGCGCTCCGGGTATCTTGTCGACCCTATCCTGATGCTCTTTCATTTGGTCGCGGAGGGCCTTGTTTTCGTTCTCCATTTCTTCCATTTTTCTCAGAATGGACGCCAGTGTGTCATCGTGGATTTGCGTCTCGACGGGTTGGTTGTTGGTTCGCGCTTCCTCTTGCTCGTCCGCTATGGTAGCGATACTTGTCGTCGGTACTGCTTTTGCGTGGCTCTGTGGTGATTTTTCCACTAAGCCGTTCAGGGTACTCGTCAACCATTCTTCCAGCAATTTTCTAACCGCCGGGGGTGCTTCTTTTGCAGCGGGCGTGGAAGCTTCTTTGTCCTGCAAGGTCGCAAGGTTCCCGGATGGGGAAGGTGAAGCTTCTATCTCTGGCGCGGTATCAGGGGTGGTGCTGGTGGTAGTGTTACCACCGACCTCGTTCAGGGAGCTCAGGAGGTTGGCGGTGACTTCCACTATAGCTTTGGACCTGGTGTTGTTTTCAGCCATTTCTGGGTTTTCGTGGGAAATAGATGATGTAGTTATCTGATCTTTTGGGTGTATACTATAGGTTTGATTCTCGAAATCCCCACAGACGGCGCCAAATTGTTTGACTCAAAAGTTATCGATTACTTTATAAGTCATGGACAATCAAAAGTTGTGAGAAAGGGGTAAATCGTAATCAACTATAATAAACCCCGAAGATATATCTATAGCTTTTACATTGCGAATCTTGATAAGAAATGGCGAGATTGTGTGAACTATCAATGAAAATCACTAGGAAGGTGAAGAGAGAATAATTATCACAGAGAGAATGATAGAGAGAGAGAGATAATCAGAAGTTGTATCCTTAAGAAAAAATCAATCCCCTTTTACAATGTGAAGATCCCCTTTATATAGCAGGAGACCTGCCTCGAAATAATCAGAAAAAGGTACAAAAGTAGACCACTTCTCCCTGATAGGGATGCTGCCGTTTTATATCTAAGCCGTAGCCTTGTCTCAGTAGGCGTATACTCAGTGGGCGTACCCGTCGATATAGTCATACTGAGGGTCAACTCCGACCCCATTCGGCTGGGTCCGTCATATTCCCCAAAAGTTCGATACGTCGGGAGGTCGTTAACGCTCTTTGAGTGAGGACGCCTGAATTCATATGTCGCTGCTCATACCCTTACGTCTGGGTTACGTCCTCGCTATAGGAGACGTAGGAGAGAGAGAGTCGTACTCTCGCCGTTTTCCCGACACGAGGAAAGTCATACTCGGCCCCCTTGAGGTCGAGTCCTATTTTACCCCATACAAATACCAACATAACTAATCTCAGTATAACTTATATCAATATAACTTATATCGGCATAACTTATACCGATATAAATTATATTCCAACGAAACGACCCCTTAGTGGATTAGCGTATTCTTACTACTAATTAAAATCTGTCACAATCATTAGATTATCCAGCAGTGTATAACAATTGGTGACTCTTCAATTGTTTTAAGGGCATGATAATCATATTCATAGTACAAACACTCCAGGACACAATCACACCACGTGATATTACTGTATTTGTTCTTTTGTTCTGATGCTATTTCGTTGAAGTTGCTAGATTCTTAAAAGGTTGTTGAAAACTCAAAGTAATCAAGAAATACTATATTTTTTAAGGCATGACTTAACCAAGTCCAATAATAATATTCAATGTTAAGAAGAAGGATATACAAAACTTGAAGTCTCTGTGTTTGGTTAGGTTTTTATTTTTATTTTTATAATAGTTTATTAAAAACAAGGCAATTGGTAATAAACTACAGGATGCTGGCATATCCATAGCATTTTGCAGATTGAGATGTAACTTCGTAGGGGTCGTTTGGTACTATGGATAAGCAAAAATAATCTACCGTTTTATTCTTTGTTTAGTTATTAATTATGGATAAGTTAACCCAAGATTAAAAATAGTATTGTGATAACTTATATTTGCCAAATGGTGAAATAATAATCCTAGAATAAATTATCCCAGAATAAAACAATAAAATTAATAATTTCAAAATAAATAATCAATAAAAAGTAACATCAGGATACCAACATAACGAATTTCAATATAGCTAATCTCTAATCTCGGCATAACTTATTTCAAACTGAACAACCCCTTAGTGAATTCTTTTTTTTTTCTCGCTAATAAATCTGTCACATTCATTTGGTTATCCAGCAGTATATACCAATTAGTAGCAACTTCAACTGTTTAAAGCACACGTATTATCATATTCATAGTACATGTACTCCACGATACAATCACACCATGTTGAAAACACTGTACTTTCTGTACTTGTTCTTTTCCATAAAACCAATGGGCAGAAATCACTAGTTTTTTCATTCAAGAAACAATACAATGCGTCACACATTCTTTTTTTTTTTCCAGAAACATTGATGAAGAAGAAAATATCATTCGAACAAGAGCCTGATTGGATTGGCTTAAAAACTGCATTTTTAAATGTTGGGAGTGTTTGGCAAAAAAGAAAATAGCTTAAAAAAAATTAAACTGGCTTTAAAAAAGCCAAAAGCCACAAGTTGAGTGATCCCAACTTTTTTTTTTCCAGCTTAAATGCCAACTATCTTTGACCAAATATTTTACCCTCTTGTCCCTAATAATATTTATTATTCCAAAAATGTCCTTCACAAACTTTTGAAATAATTATAATATCCAACTCAAACTATTAAAATTTGTCATAACTTGAACTTACTTTGAAATTTAACTTTGCGTGAATATGACATTTACCTAATGCATTGTAATTTTCAAATGATTTTAAAAAGTACAAGTTTATTTTATTTTGATTTCCTAAATATTAGAAATTTTTTGATAGTTCAAATAAGGAATAGAATAATAAAATGTGATAGTCATTTCATTTGTTTTTTGAATTGGGAAAAATCGAATTTTATATATTGCAGATGACGTGTCATGACACGTGGATTGGTCAAATAGTCAAAGGAACAAAGTTGATTAAGATGCACGAGCAATAACAGGTGCGAGCAAAGATATTGAAAAAGGCACGGGCGATTACTCAGGAGATGCAGAGCCCGCACCTATTTAGGTCATTTAAAGCGCAAAGATCCAAGGGGATGAACCTGATAACCTATGAGGGACCGGATACAGTATTTAATGCATATTAAATGCTGAGAACGTTAGAGAATATTTTTTCTGATTTATGTAACGTATCATTAAATGACATTCATTACTCATTATTGCCTCATTATAGCTTGAGACAAAGCTCATGCTCCCAAAAAGGCTATAAAAGGGGGAAGAATTAACAATTGGAGGACACAAAGAATTATTGGAATATACTTGATTTACTTGCTTTTATATTATCTCATTCTAAAACAGTCTATCTATATACTTTCTTCTGATTATCAGTAACCCGTGTTTTCATAAGTTCTTAAGTTTGATCAAAGTCCTATTTTTTTGTTAAACAAATTGGTTCCGTTACCGGAAATCTGATAATCAACTTCTATCAACTATGGCAAACAACACTGACAACATCTTAGGAAATCAAGAAAATCAAATCCAACAACACCAGAAAAATTTACAAAACATCAACCTGGCCCATTCCCCACATGATTCACCACGGCAATCTCGTGAAGGCACTCCTGAGATCCATTCCGGTGAACAAGAACAATCTGAACGTTCCGAAGGGGCAGAGGAGGCTTTACAAAGAATAATTGATGCACGAGTTAACAAAGCTCTTCAGGCCCTAGTCAGTCGGTTACCTACTGCATCGCCCACAACTACACCTAATAACGACATGTTGGAAAATCCCCGCTCTGGGCTTATTCATTTTGGAAATGGAGGAACCCCCAGTGAATCACAGGGGGGAGAACCAAGCACACGGTTCATGCAAACAACGGAGGAATCGAATAATGAAGAGATGCGGGTTAACCTTGATTTACTCGAGGGAAAAAGAGAAGTTGCCTTAATAAGAATGGCAGCACAGAAGCAAGTTATTGAACGATATTATAACAGAAAGGCACGCCTCAGATTCTTTAAAATTGGGGACTTTGTGCTCAAAAAGGATTTACAGTCTACAAAAGCTGCTAATTCAGGAAAGCTAAGTCCAACGTGGGAAGGACCCTATAGAATTAGGGATATTGCAGGGAAAGGAGCATACGAGTTAGAAACGATGGACGGGAAAATCCTACCTTCACATTGGAATGCTGTCCATTTGAAGAGATATTACTTCTAAGGAAATATCCATGGTCAGGTATCATCATGTTAAATTTATTTTTAAATTATTAAAGTTTTACTAACAATTTTAGATGCTAGGCAAAACGCTAACCCGTACTAAATGATGAGTCACGACCTGTAAGGCAAAACGGAATATAATAAAATTCCTGGCCTAGGGTTACAATTGTTCTGATAGAAACACAAGCGGGTTAAGCTGTCTTTATCTATAATTGCACCCCCGAGTCCCGTATATTTTTCCTTTTCAGGAAAAGGACCAAGAGATAGACCTTAACAAGTGCTCGAGGTTTCATACTTCAACGCTCAAACACTTGGGGGACTATGCAGTATACACGGACACGTGTATACAGAAAGTGAAAGAGTAAAAGCGAAAAGCTGTGAAGACAAGTGCAAGATAAAAGCTATGAAGACAAAACACTCGTCGTAGTGTTCTTTCCCATGAGAATAATGGAGTTACTTCTCAAACCCTTCCTAATGTTTCGAAGCTAAAGGGATCTTACATATATCCCTCAATAGTTAGGGTAAAGACTATGTATCAAAACGGGTTATAAGTAAAAACCCCGTTCCTGTTGTTCTTTTTGAATAAAAATCTGTTACAAAAAAAAAACAGTTATGATAAAGTTATAGATGTAATTCAAATACATGTAAAGTATTATTCAAAAGCTTGTCAAGGTTCATAAATAAAAACTTTTCAAAGTTATTTCAAACAAAACATGTGTGTTCCTATTTCTTTGATCGTATTAAAATACCATTATGAAGTTGAGACGTCTTCTTCATTAAGTGTCGATATATAAAAGGGCCCTCTTTTATAAAACTGATGTTGATAAGTCATGAGGTTAATCATCAAGCATTTTCAAAGGATAAAAATGCAAAACTATTCTCTAAGTCCTTAAGAATAAAAAGGCAAGAGTAGAATAAATAGAAGTAATAAAAACTTCTTAATATATTTAAAAAATAAACTAAGTACAAAACTTAGTCATCAAAATGTTCTATACAAACGCCCCATTATGAGAACTGGGGACTTTTTCCAAAAAGAAACCCTTAAACAAACTAAGGGATTAACCATCATTTTTCAGTAAAAGAAAAAGTTAAGTCATTGGGAGGCAAGTGCATCAGAAGTAACGATGCCAGTTTCGGGAGGAACTTGAGCTGCAGGCACGGTGTCAACTTGACTCGAGATAACAGGCTCGATGATGGGAGCAAGAGTCATAGAAGTTTCAACTTCTGAAACCTGAGTCACGGTAGCTTCATCCTCGGGAACTTGTATTATGGGCGCGGTATTCTCATCTTCAAGATCTTCAGTCTAGGCTACTTCAAGTTCAGGATTTTTAGCTACGGGGACTTCAACTGCAGGAGAAGGAGAGTCTAATGGTTGTTGAGTTTTTTCAATAGTCTCTAAGACCTTAGCCAATTCAGACTTTAAATCGAAGTTTTCTTGGCTAGCTTCAGTTAAAGCATCACGCCGAGAATTCAGAAAGGTCCAAGTTACTTCAATATCTAACTTCTTCTCAAGAAGTTCATAATCTCTTTCCCAAGCAGCGATTTCGCTTTTCAATTCTTCATTCTCGATCAAAGTTGAATTGAAAGAAGTTTGGAGGGAGGTATGAGAATTTTCTAAGGTACGAACCGTATCTGAAGAAATTCTCAAATCTTCTTGAGCTTGAGTCAGATTTTGTACCAACTCCCCTGCGTACACCTCTTTTTGATTAAGAAGTACCCTAAGCTCTTTAATCTCTTCACTTGCCTTTGACAACTGATCCGAGAAAGAAAACTCAAGGCGCTCTTTGTCCTTCTCTATTTGGATCGAAGAGGCTTTAGCCACAGCCAACTCCGAAGTAAGTGCACGCCTTTGCTGCTCTAGCTGGCTCCTACTTTCCTGCAAATCTTCCAAGGCTATTTGAGCACTTTCAAATTGCCCCTTCCAATTTGCTGCCTCCAACTTAGCCTCGTGAGCCACTCTCTCGGCTTCAAGAATCTTTTTCTCAGAGTCACGGGCCCCCTTCTCTAAAAGAGAGATTCTGCCCATCAACTCTGTACCAATAAGGTTAGCCTGCAAGCAACAGAGAAGAAAATTAAGAATCTGAAGGTAAAAAAAACTTTTTAAATAAGTAAGAAAAATACCCTCAGAGTGGAATAAATAATATCGTTCATTAGGGTCAAGCAACTGTGGCTGTCCATTTTCTCTTTTTCAATTGAGCCAATCAAAGGCCCAAGCCATACGTCTGCTTGACCGGATTTCCTCAAGAGGCTGCTATTTGCCGGAACTTCTATGGTCACACTCCTCATAGCAGCACTTCTACTCGAAGAACCCGCTTCTATATGTTGAAAGGTAGAAGGGGGAACTATGGAAGGAGGAGCGGTAGAGGAAGTGAAAACAACAGGAGGAGAAACAGAAGCTGGTGGGGTAAGCAAAGAGGAAGTTGCAGGTAAAGGAAGAATAAAAGAGACATGAGTAGAAAAAGAGGAAAGGGGAGGTTCATCCAAAACCGGACCTAATTCACCGCCTTCAAATCCCCCAGCAAAAAGTTCCCTAATAGACTCATGAGTGTCTCAGGGGGCTATATCGTCATCAGAGACGAGGTGAACAGTTTCACTAGGAGAGGTACGATGAGGTGAAGCTTCAACATCGTCATCAGACACGATACGCCTCCTAACTCTTTGCCTAGGGATTAGAGAACGATCCTCTCCCTCTTCTTCTTCAGAGTCCTCATCCATGAACTTTCTCTTCACTAAAGTATCCTGAGCTCTACGTAAGTTGAGGTAATCTCCCGAAGAGGCACGAGTGGCCGCCACAGCTTCTGCAATAATTCCTCTTATTGAAAATCCTGATAAAAAGGGTAAAGATTGAATCAATAGAGAGAAAATTTTACGTACGAGAAGATAAGAAAAGAGAGAAACAAAAATTCTTACCATGGGTATTTACTTTCCAACCGTGAAGATTGGAAATAGACTTCCAAGATCTAGCCTCCATAGACACGGTCTTCAATAGCTTATCTACCCAACCATGAAAATCAGAGATGAGATCCACAATTCCCATGGTTGCTACAAAAAAATAGAAGAAAATAAAATTAGAAAAGGGGCAGATTTTAAGGAAAGAGATATGAAAAAAGAAGAAAACTTACGTGCAAGGTTCCATTTTTCAGGAAAGGGAATGTTTTCTTTACCCACCAAACCCACCGTGGGTACAACAACAAACTGTGCATACCAGCCACGATCTTTATCATCTTCCGGGCTCACTAAAACCCTTTTACTCCTCACTACTAAGGTGAAAACACCATTGCAGAATAGCCTGGGGGAGTAAAGATGAATAAGGTGGGGGAAGGTAAAATCAGCGCCAGCCTTGTTCGACAAATATCTTAAACAAGCTACAGCTCTCCAAATGATTGCGCCAATTTGTGCTAAGCAAACCTTGAAAAAACGGCAGAAGTCAAGGATTACAGGATCGATAGCTGGTTTAAATCCCAAAGTAAAGGGATAAGTGTAAACAAAAGAATGGCCAGCTTTGTAAGAAGATATTCTTTGATTTGGATTAGGGATTTCAATGGGGAAATTACTACTCCAGTGACAATCTCTACGAACTACAGAAGTTAAAACTTCTATAATTAAAGTGGGATAAGTATCGGCGTGTTCTAAGCCGGCAACTTGTTTGCTAAGAGATTCTCTGTCGTGATCAAAGGATAAGTCATGGAGTACTATTTCCTCCACTAAAGGCTCTTGTAAAGGTTCTGAAGGTTCTTTGCCTTTAGAAGATAATTTTTGTGTAAGAGAACCTCTGGCTCTAGAAACGATACCAGAACTAGATGAAGGAGCAGCAGAACCAAAACTACCACCCCGAGTAGATCCTAAACTACGGAGTCTATCGCCTCTGCCCCTTCTATGTCTAACTGGGGCATTGGGGAAGTTATCTAAAATTGGAGTTCTTCTAGGGTTAGGGTTTGAAGACAATATGGTGAAAAAGAGCAAATTGAGGAAAAAGTGAATAAGTGTCGAAGAATAAAATACTTTGTAAAACTTTATGAAGAAGAAAATAAGAGAAAGCAGGTTGAATTTATATATGAAAACAACCGTCAAAGGAAAGAAGTGTAATGATGGAAAACCTACAATAAAGGCAACTAGCTCTTCGTGAATAGTGGAGCAGTAAAAGTTTTTGAAAAAAGGCTGCAAAACAGCCGATCCGGTGAAAAAGACGACACATGTACAGAGCAACAACAACAACAACAATAACCCAGTATAATCCCACTTAGTGGGGTCTGGGGAGGGTAGTATGTACGCAGACCTTACCCCTACTCTGGGGTAGAGAGGCTGTTTCCAAATATACCCCCGGCATCTTTTCCTCCAAGAACTTCCCACTTTGCTCTTGAGGAGACTTGAACTCACAACCTCTCGGTTGGAAGTGGGGGTTGCTTACTATCAGAGCAACCCCTCTTGTCATACAGAGCATTAAATGGAAAAGACAATTGAAGCGTCAATGATGTCATAGCATTAATGATGGAAAAAATCCCCTTTTTAAAGCAATCCACTTCCCAAGTATTTAATTGATAAATAAATAGAAAGTGGGGGGACTATCTGTATCGGAAAAAATCGAGTTTTATATATTGCAGATGACGTGTCATGACACGTGGATTAGTCAAATAGTCAAAGGAACAAAGTTGATTAAGAGGCACGAGCAATAACAGGTGCGAGCAAAGATATTGGAAAAGGCACGGGCAATTACTCAGGAGATGCAGAGCCCGCACCTATTCAGGTCATTTAAAGCGCAAAGATCCAAGGGGATGAACCTGATAACCTATGAGGGACCGGATACAGTATTTAATGCATATTAAATGCTGAGAACGTTAGAGAATATTTTTTCTGATTTATGTAACGTATCATTAAATGACATTCATTACTCATTATTGCCTCATTATAGCTTGAGACAAAGCTCATGCTCCCAAAAAGGCTATAAAATGGGGAAGAATTAACAATTGGAGGACACGAAGAATTATTGGAGTATACTTGATTTACTTGCTTTCATATTATCTCATTCTAAAACAGTCTATCTATATACTTTCTTCTGATTATCAGTAACCCGTGTTTTCATAAGTTCTTAAGTTTGATCAAAGTCCTATTTTTTGGTTAAACATTTTTCCAGTAAGCTTCGAATTTCAAGAAATAAATAAAAAATTTATATGGTTGAAAAAAGTAAAAAATAAAAGTTCAACAATTATATTTAAAAAAATTATCTTAGGTGATCAGTTCAAATATTAATTATTTCGTATTTATATTAATAAGTTTGAAATAAAATATTATAGTGAAAAGCTTCTTTATAGTGTTAACAACGTTAAGGATATTTCAGTCATTTTAATAGAAAAAGTGCTTATCAGCACTTGTTTACCAAATATTTCAATAGCTTTTTTTTTCAGCTTCAGCCCTTTCATCCAAACACATAACTGTTTATTTATAAAAACCAGCTCCAATACTTAAAAAGCACTTTTAAGCACTTCTGCTAAAAAATTACTGTACTTTTTTAAGCCAATCCAAATGGGCTCCAAATCAGCAAGGTTCGGGGCATTTGCATCTATACCCGCTTTTTGTGTCATATTTTAACTTGTGCCCGCTTTGCAAAAAAAATTACAAGCGTACTCGCTTTTTCACATAACTTCAGCACACGGGGCTGAAGTAGCAAAGGCAATTACACAAAACTTCAGCATTTTAGTAGCCGGGCCTGAAGTTCGGCTCTAGAGCTGAAGTTTTTGTTTTGTAACTCGCGAACTTCAGCTCTAGACCTGAAGTTTTATTTTATAAGTTTTTGTTTAGTAACCAGGAAACTTCAGCTCTAGAGCTGAAATTTTCAAGTTATAAAATAAAAACTTCAGCTCTAGAGCTGAAGTTTTCCAGTTAAAAACTAGAGCTGAAGTTTTCCAGTTATAAAATAAAAACTTCAGCTCTAGAGCTGAAGTTTTCAACTTATAAAATAAAAACTTCAGCTCTAAAACTGAAGTTTTTTGCATAGAGGCTTTGATGAGTTTAATTTTTAGCTGTTAATGTTAATTTTTTTATTGCTCTTCTCCGATTCATAGCTTCAGAAAGCGAAACACTCCAACAAGTGATCTCGAAAGATCCAAATGGGAGAAATACCCAGAAATTCATTGTCAAGTAGGCAAGTACTAAAGTTTCTTTTCGAGTCAGTTGACGATTAAAACAAATTGGATATCATTCTAGTAAAATCCATCCATGTATCCACCATGTCAGCCTTCATTTATCTTTTTCCTGGTAGAATTGGAATATGGATTCGATGGAATCAGGAAGAAGAAAAAAGAAAATGAAGGAGGAGAAGGGGAGGAGAAAGAGAGCTACAGGTTAAAAAGGGGCTTTAGCAGCACCAACAGAAGAAGAAGAAGAAGAAGAAGAGGAAGAGAAGGGGAGGAGAAAGGGAAGCTGAAGTTTTTTACAAAGTGAGTACGGATACAAATAGAAAGACAAAGCGGCTACAGATTAAAAAGGAGCGCCCAAATAGGGCGTTCCGTGCAATGTTCATGCAAGGTTCTCAATTCTTGAAAACATACCCAGGACAAAGATCAAAAAATGATTCTAAAGAGGACAGTGGATAGATTTCACCTGATTCTGGGTGAAGTCACTTCATTTCAAGTTACTGTTACTTTTATGTCGGTGTTTTATCTTTTTTCACTAAGGTGATGTTGATAGCACATCTGCCACAAACACTTATGGTACCATGAATAATGACGACACATTTTTTATGGAGCATTCTAATATCAGCCCTTTTGTGAGTGTCAAATTTTCTATTTTTCATGTCTTTTGGACCTTGACTCTTCCAATACCCCTTTCGTAATGGCAATGTTTTTCTTCAGTTATTCATTTTTATGATGAATTAATTCTCCTTATACAGCCCAACCAAACGACCCTGAAGTGAAAAAGATCTTGAGTGGAAGAAAGGAACATAAAAAGAGGTGAGATGAAAGTGTAGCAGTCAATCCATGTGTTAAACAGCACATTTACTATAAATGGGGAATTCCAACTTGGCAGTTATGCGTACCTTGAGCAGCAACGTGTTTACGCAAACCTTATCCTTAACCCCAGAGTAGTATGCTCACCCTGAGCGATACCAACTTATGTAAGAACCAATTTATTCCACCAAAATAAAGAACACTTTCGTCATAAACTTTTATTCTAACATCCACTAACAGACAGCATTACCAGCAGTGACATCAACAGAGGTAACAACGTGTTCATATCTCAGCATCCCAGTAGAAGATCCAACAAAGGGTAGCAAATACACATAAACTGAATAAAGGATACTAATCCGTAAGACTAAAACACAACATATGAAAATGGCATGCAGCTTATGAGAAAGTTGTATTGTATTCCATACGCCATTGCAGCTTGAAATATGACAATTGATCTACTCTTTCTGATAAAAGGAACGCAAGGCAAGTGCTACGCCCAATATCAACAATGGTAACAAGAACTGCAATATCTTCGATAAATTTCCAGAACCCTGGTTTCCAGCGGGTGGTGGAGTTGCAGGCGGAGTATATTTGTGCTTAACAGGAAGGGTAGAACTGTCAATCTCACCAACGTAGTATTTCTTCATCATTTCTCTTGCATCATCACTGTGACCAACATCTTCAAAATCATCTGTTGCATCCTTCCCTATTTACCACACAAATTAAACATGTACCATATCTCAATTAGTATGTCGGCCAGAGGCGGACGCAAGGTATCAGTACCGGGTTCAACAAAACCCGGTACTTTTGGCCCGTAACATAAATTTATGTGTAAAGATTCATTAATATTGCAATATATAGCAATATGAAGCCATACTTCAAAAAATGCAATGGGTTCTACGCTAAAAACATTACACGTTGAACCGATAAAACTTATATCCTAGATCCGCCTCTGATGTCGGCTCACGAAAACGACTAAGATACCCTAAGTGTTTAGTCTTACCTGTTGCAGTCAGCAAGACATCATCACCTCCAGGATGATCATCCAGAAATGAGGTTACATTATAAACCTAAGATCAAGTTGTCAAACATGATATCAAAAGACAATAGGATGGAAATTAAATGATAGCAACAGTAAACAACAATCAGAAAAACACCGATAAAACAATGCCGCCAGCATAGGCGGTTTTGCGTTACGCCTGGTGACAACAGTATTTATTTCCACAGGTTAAATAGAGTCTATGTCAAGAACCAAAAGTGATGACAACTATGTAATATTACAGATTCAGGTTCTGATGTATTCGTTAATCTGGATTTCTTGCCTTATGTAACATCTAGAAATCTTAGACAACACGAAACCATTCTAAAATGCATCATGGTCAATTAACACTAAAAAGTGGAAGTGCAGAAACGGTTTCAAGCTATAACATTCAAGTCAAGCCTTTTTACGTCAGTGGATATATCAAACATAGCAGCAAGTATGAAATATCACAAGACAGGGAATGAGAGAGACCATTCATACTATAGAATCACATTATAAGAGTTAGCAGGAGAGACGTAATAGCACGGTCCTCCCCACAAGACGAAAAACTTTTCTCCGTGTATTTGTGTATAGACAATGTAAACATTACATGGAATACAATGTACATGTAACTCAGGATTGATTAAGTGTCATGATTATAAATGTTGAGAAAGTTGCAACTTAGGGCAAAATGAAACGGAAAACAGATAATGAATAAATTGGTCTAGCTGGAAACTAATGGTGATTTAGAAACAACAACAACAACAACTACCCAGTAATTATTGGTTAATAATGAATCTTGGGCAAAAGTTAGACCTACGAGGAGGTCAAGAGCTTGTCCAATGAAAGAGCACACGTAGACAAGCCTTCGACCATTTACCTGTGACGTCATATAAGGCTAGTGGTAAAGGAATAGCAACTAAAGAGTGCTTCTACCACATGATATTGCCATGTGTCCAATAGGTAGAGTGGTGTATGCTGGTGCATAATTGTTCTTCTAAAAGTCACATATCTCTTGGCAATTAGCACTCTGAAATATCATAGGAGAAATAAAACCGAATTGCATTACCTTCCCCAAACAGATTTGATCTCTATTGTGTAGTTGAAAACCCAACCTAATGTATTTGTCATACTTCCTCTCTTCTCTACTGTATACTATTTAAGAAAGGGAGAAGGGTCATATATTACCCATTTACTATGCAAAAAGTGTTAAATTTACCCTCCGTTATACTATCAGTACAAAAATACCCTTACCATTTCCTTCTCCAAAAAAAATACCCTTACCATTACATGAATGGCTCAAATATACCCTTCCTCCGTTTAGACTGTCCAAGGTGGAGATCTTATATATGAAGCGGACGCCACATGGCATGCCAACTCACAGCCCAACCCCTTCCCTCCATTTCTTCTCCCCCCACTAGCATCATCAATACCACCATGAGCACCATCTTCACCATGGTGGCAATGTAGATTTGATCAGTCTGTTGATGCAAGGCCAATTTCCTCGTAGTTTTGGTCCTGCGTCATTTTTATTATTTCAGTTTTGGCCATTGTATTATTTGACTGAACGATATTAATCTTTAATTAAACAATTCTCGTCCAATCAGTAACAGAAAAACAAACGAGGACATCAAGTTAACTAATATCACCACCATGTCTTCAACAATATTTTCAAGACCCATGAATGATGAATCAAAATATTGAACAGAGCTCTCCCGTTAAACCAAATTTGGGAAAACCCAAAACGTCTAATTTATATGTGATTACAACTTACATTAATGGAAAATTGGAACTTCAGATAATTTATGTTTTGTTTTATTTTTATTTTTTTTTGCTTTATATGAGCTGTAACATCCAATGATTTGAGGCACAAAAAAAAAAATCAAGATTCTTTAGCATGTAAAATCGACCTGTAACCGATACTGACAATAGGCTATAAAACAGGAAATTCCACGCTGAGTTCAGTACCAATGCAATATTAAACAGAAACATGTGCTCTAATTAGAAAGAAAAGAAAAATATATGGAATGCAAATAGTGAAGAGGCTTTGAGCTTCTTAGTGACGGTAGCAATGTATTTCCCCTGATGAAAAGTTTGCTCCAAATCAAGCTCTGTAGGCTGTCTAGAGCCATCATAAGCAAAAGTTCCAGCACCATAGGGACTTCCACCTTTGATTTGGAGGTGGCGGTGAAAACAAATTAAATGAACCAGAATTTTACCACCTCCACTGTCACCATGGTAGTAATGATGGTTGAGTGGAGGGAGGTGCTTGTGGGGAAGAAGAAGTGGATGGGAGGGGTAAAATTGGTTGGGGTGGTGAGGTGGCATGCCATGTGGCGTCCACCTTATCCAATATCAGTGCCACATCAAATTGGGTCACCTTGGACAGTCCTAACAAAGGAGGGGTATATTTGAGCCACTTATATAACGGTAGCCGTATTTTTGTACCAATAGTATAACGAAGGGTATATTTAATCCTTTTTGATAGTAGAAGGGTAACAATGACCCTTTTCATAGTTTTGTAGGAGTCTGCACACTGTCTTTTCTGTTGGACAAGAATTTTATTTTCACTAATTCCCAAAAAAAATGTCAATTTGTCATAGGTTAGATTGGGTTAGAAACAAAGTTCATAAAATCTGAACATCTGGACAAAAAATGAAATTTATCAATGTAGTGTAAAATTTTGAAAAGCTCGCACTTTCGGTACTTTGTTAGTTTCTTACTTTTCACTAGCCTCCTTAGTCCTTCCAATTATGTAATACAATAATCTCCCAACAACTCGAGGTACCTCTCATCCCAATTTATTCTCGGGAAGACATTCTTTTATCTCCAAGCTTTGCTTTGTCCCCTTTGAATTTAAGTTCAGTGTCACTTTGATATTCAAATTGATGCTACTAAGCTTCAAGAATTTAAGACCTATACTTAACACACTACATTATGCTCTCTTTTTTGTCTTCCTTTATTTTTTTTAAATATATCTTCTTGGTGTTCTAATTCTATAATTTTTAATTTGTCTTATTTAGAAATATATACTGGTGCTGTTACTTCATTTCTTTAACTATTAAATTTTTAGAATTGCATGCATCGGTTTGTGCACAAAACCCCCTTCACTTTCACTCCTCTTTCTTCTTTATTCTATTCCTTTCTCCCTTCTGTTATTACTTTGTTTAATCCATAGCTGATACTTGCCATCTTCTTTGAAAATAAAGTAGGGCAAAAAGCTTTTACATTTGCTTGCTAAATGCCTATTAACATGTTAAAAACAAAGTATTTGGGTTTATACCTCAAAAAAAAACACGGGCGGATTTCAAGTGAACAAAATCTTACTTAGACAACATTTGGTGCATCTTTCTAACTGGCACATCTTAATTTCATTTCTTATTTCTGCTTTTTCCTATCTCTATTTACTCCATTTGTTAAATTTTAGCTTTCTGATTTGCCTCCTAACTCTATAAGGTGAAAATTGAAGCTTATACTATTGGATAACATGTTTCTCCCAAGAACTCTTCAGAAGAGCAAATGAGATTCTCAAATTTTTATGTATTATTTTGAAAATATAAACTTCATTCACTCAGCATCCAGAAGATGCAAAGGATTAGAAAAAGAAAAAAGAAGTAGCTCCTACACATTGTCTGATAACTCCTGGCAAGAGATAGGGAGCTTATAAAATGCAAAGAAGTATCAATATTATTATTACATTACAGAGCCTACTTCAAGCAAAAAGATTCATCAAAAATCTCTAGCCTTCAGGAAATGATTAGGAGTTGAAATCCCTTCAAAAGTGGTTTCCTTCTTTGCAAATGCACCAGATGATCACTGGCAGAAGGCAGAACCATCTTCCACATGTTTATGGCTTTTCAAATTCTTAATTCTTTTGATCACAGATTTATTTTTTATTTTGAGAAAAAAGATTTGTTGTAATTGATTATACTAAGTACAAGCATAAATGCGTCCTAGATTATATTACAGCATAAATTTTGATAGGCATTTCTTTTTTTGATAACCTAGAAATCTGCTGTCTCTAGTCTCTAAATTCGGTGGAAAATGAACCTTCCCCATTCCCCTTCTCTACTTAAACACCACAATTGATTTAACAGTTATGATTCGAACTCATGACATGCGCCTACCACACGTTCCCCCTTAATACTACCTTTGCTATTGAACCAAAGCGCTGAGAGGCACGAATTATGGTGGGCATTAGTGTGCATCAATTAATATTTTCTCAACTATACAACAATTGTCCTAGAGATGGAATATTACAACTTAAACAGTTTAATATTTTTCTGCCACCATTTTTCCACTTTTCGCAAACATATCTGTGTTCAAGATTGTTTTCTTTCTTCCTGTCACTGTTGAATCCTTAAATGAATTAAGGGCAGAAATATATTTTTCCAAATTCCTGCAATAGTCTGTGGAATGATTAATACCGTTTTTCCTGGGATAAAATGGTCCCTTGTATTAGGAGAGAAACGGTTCTTAGGACGACTCACCAAAATATATTTTTTCTGCACCCAAAGACACGATAGAATGAGGATGCTGCCTCCTCATCCCCCCTCTTGCATTAAAGATTGAAAGCTTTGTTTAGTAATCATTAAGATTATCTACTAACCAATTCCAGGATGCAGAAGCCAGGAAGAGTAAAAGGCTAGAAAGAACGATAACACATACATAAATTGCGACACTGCAAGGCAGATACAAATAATTAGAAGGAGACGGCAAACATTTGTTAATAAGGTAGAAGGAGATGGTAATCATTATAGAAGAAATTGGTGAGAGGCTACCTTGTTGAGACCGGTAAGCGGAAATGAGACAATCAAAAGCATTAATGCATATATTCTACAAATATAATATGATGAGGAAACTTAAACTAAATTTAAAGAAAATATGGATACCTTGATCAAAAGGCTTCAAATTACCAACAAATATTTATAGGAAGAAATTTGAACAGGCATGTTGGTAGATACAGTAATGACTTCTATAGACTACGTCGCAATATATTTACGGTAGAAACAAATGAATAAGGAATGCCATTATTTCGTATGACCTATAGACTCTAAGATCAACACGAACTACTTAGCTTTAACTAACAACAAAACACAATGAACATAAAATATCTATATAGGCTATACTAGTGTGTTGGGAGACTTTAACAATTGTTGTTATGTTTGGGACAATATTTGTTAAGTCCTTTTACCTGGATCAAGACCTTGCTTGTATAATGATAAATATGAGATTGAGAGAAACATTAATTTCGAATCACGATACTTGCCTTAAAAAAAAAAAATAGTATCGCAATGAAATGAACCAAAATAACGCAGAATGGATACACAAGCTTCATAAATCCAACCTGAAAAATTCCGATAGAGACATAGTTGATTGATTTATGAACATCAATTCGTCAAGATATGATCTAGATGTCCAAACTAGAAGTTATTTCCTTCTAGGTATAAAGAGTACTTCGAGTTGAAATGGTATTATTACAGCTTAATCAGAGTCGGACCTACGTGGGGATTAGAGGGGTCACCGAAACCGGTTAGCCTCGGCAACAACCATGTATATATACACACACACACACACACATCAAGGCCCTTAAATAATTTTGATGTGACCCCTCAAACATAAAAGCTGGATTGCTCCGTTGTTTTAACACATTGCATTGCAAACAACCCCCTTTAAGGTTGTTTATGGCCGAGATCCTCCTCGTCTATTGTCCTATGTGGCTGGTTCTTCACGAGTGGAGGCTATTGACAATGCATTACTGGATCGTGATTAAGCTCTGCTTGACATTCGCAGCAAGTTGCATCAAGCTCAAATTAGGATGAAAGAATATTATGACAAAGGTCACCATGAGGTTGCATATGAGCCAGGTTCACTAGTTTGGCTGCGTTTACATCCTTATCGTCAAAAACTGTTGCGGGTCAACTATGCCATAAGCTTGCACCTCGGTTTTTTGGGCCTTTTCCTGTGTTGCGGCGAATAGGGGAAGTTGCGTATGAGTTACAGCTGCCCAGTGACTGTAACTTGCATAATGTATTTCACGTATCCCTCCTTAAAGCTTTTAAGGGTGCTGCTCCCACAGTTCTTCCGACACTGCCACCACTAGAGGATGGTTGTGTTGTTCCTATGCCTTGTTCTGTTCTGCGAGCTCGTCTAAATCGAGGAACTTGGGAACTATTAGTGCACTGGTGTGGGTTTGATTTGTCAGATACTACTTGGGAGGATGCTGAACATTTTCGTAATGCCTATCCAGACGAGCTTGAGGACAAGCTCTTTAAAGAGGAGGGGGGCAATGTTACAGACTCATTCGTGGGTAAAGTTTATGCAAGGCGGGGCCGTCGAGTTGAGGAAAATAGCAACGTCAAAGAGGATAAGTAGATAGGCATACATCTGACAGATATTTGTTGGGCATTTAAATAGTCAGTAGTTTAATTTTACTAGAATTCTTGATTTAGTAGATTTCTAATATCCGTAGACTCCTAGTTCTGCTTAATAGCTTTGTAATAAGACTCTCTATTTAAAGAGACAGAAGGAATAAGAAAGGGCAGGCAAGATTTATATTAAAAACAAGAGATCTGGGACTCTCTCTATCGAGTCCTAAGGTTATAGGCTCCCTTTAACGAGCTTATTTATTGTTATCAAAATAGGTCGCTCACGAATTAGAAACAAGGGAAAGGATCTGTTCAACACAGACTTTCCAGTGAATCGCCCTGTGACAAGATCCATTATGCGTGACCATAACAATCGGTCACATAGTTATAGTGAGGAGTGAGAAAACTTTTTAGGGATATGCACATAAGGGTAAAAGAATAAAAACAAATTGAAATTTTTTTGGACACTTATTTTGAACAAAAATAAAAAAGTAAACTGGTCACTTATTGTGAAACGGAGGGAGTACCATTTTTTGACTGGTATAAAAATAAGCAATTCATCAAAATTTTCCCCAAAAACAGTGAAAATTTCCAAAAACCCTTCTGCCTTCAAGGATTACTTCAGCAAAGTAGCAGGCATCCGTCAATTCGACGAAGACGACTGAGACTCTGGTTGGACTACTTAATATACCTTTAATCTTGATCTTATTTGACTAAGTGTTTGATAATTTTGAACATACTTTAGGTCACTGACTCATAGTCAAAGAGTTAGCATGCCAGGTTTTACTAGCTGACATATCTGTGTTAAAGATAGCGGTGCCCTCACTGTGCTCAAATCATATGTCCGCCTCTGCTTATAGTAGCCTAGAAACGGCGAAGCAATTAAAACTGTAGTAAGCCCCCAAAAAGATATTGAATTTGTGTAATCCAGCAAACGAATCTATCAGAAAAAGTAGCAAATCAAGCATAGAATCAACAGATAAAGTGATAGTTGCAAAAAGAAAAAAAGAAGCTTGCCTTTCCAAAGATGATAAGCCAGCAATCATCTTTCTTGTTGTGCTCCGCCACCTCATTAAAAGCATGAACTTTGCCCATCGTTACCGATCACCGGATACAATCTAATCAAATGGGAAAACGAAAAATAAACCCAGAAATTGTAATTAAAAGTAAGAAACCCCAATACAGAATATACCAAAAAGGAGTGAGATTGAGACAAGATAAAGAATCTAACCAGGATGCAAAACAGAATCTAAGCTTGCCTCTGAACTTCCGCCCACTGCCAACAGCCCCACGCTACCTAAAATTTTTGTGTTAGTCAAACTTGGTAATGTGTTTTGTCTGTGCCATCTCCGCTTTTGTCCATTGCGCTTACCAGTACCCGATCCCAATGAATTAGGAAATAACTTAATCCACACCTAAATTTCCTAAATTTGGCTCGTATTATTTCATTAAAAGTACAGATACACTCGGCTCACACGTGAATTTTTCTATCCATGTGACCTTTATTTTTAAAAATAAAATACTTTTTACAAATTTTTAATAATATTACTTTTTTAGATAATTTTTTGACTAAAATTTATAATAAAACTTGGATATAACTACATTATTTAGGCTAAATATTTTTATTTGGTCAAAACTAATAAAGTTTTAGGTAATTTTTTGTTGAATTTGACCTGAAAATAAAAATTTATACAATTGAAATAAATAGTCAAAGCATCTAAAAAGTTATAAAAATTACATAGTTAAAACAAATAGCCATTGCATCAAATGAAGAAATAAAAAGAGTGTACAACGGCACTTGTAATTTCTTGCAATTGTACACTCTTTTTATTTCTTCTTTTGATGCAATGACCATTTATTTCAACTATATATTTTTACCTTTTTAGGTAAAATCTGTAAAAAAAAAATAAAAAAAAAATAGAGCACCATAATTTAGAGTTATATAAAATATTATAGCCAAAATAGTTGATTTCAAACTATGTATTTTTTTTTATAACTTTTTAGATGCCTTGAATATTTATTTTAATTTTATAAATCATTATTTTCAGCTCACATTTAAAAAAATATTAACTAAAACTTTATTATTTTTGACCAAATAAAAATATTTAGCCTAAATAATGTAGTTCTATTTAAATATTATTATAAATTATTTCGCAAAAAATTATCTAAAAAGTAATATTCTTAAAAAGGTAAAAACAAATTTATTTTTTCAAAAAAATGTCACATAAATAGAAAAATTCACGTGGCGGGTCTAGAATAGATTCCCCAACGGGTCCTGACTTTTCAACAACAGAGGCGAAAGCTTACTCTTTCAAGTCAAAGTCAAAGTCGGGTAGACTAAGATGGAATTTATTTTATAGTTGTTCTAGGGATATGGGTATAGAGTGGATTCTCTTTTCTTTTAAGAGACCTGCTTACTGGAAGGTACCATTCTTTTAGAATGGTGAAAAGGTTACAATTGGGGAGCAGCCAATAAAAGGTCTTTTGGATCCAAAAGCAATGGCACGGCTGGCTGTCGGAGAAGCACTCACAAATCTTGTTTGGGCGAAAGTTATTCTATCAAAAGCTAGTGATTAGCTGACAGTATCGTATCTCGGCTAAGGGCCGATTCCACTACTTAAGATTGTCGAATCTAATCTACCTTCTATGACCTAGCTTCTGGTATTTGAACCGGTTACGTCGATTGCTGAACCTGACTTTACTTTGACGCGTTGGCCTTTCCCTATATCTTAATTAATCGGAAAGTCGCTGTGCGGGCAAGTCGATCAAAGTCAGAGCGGGGAGGAAATGTTTATTTACAGTTGTTGTAGTACGACTTTTCATTTCCTAGTAGAAAGAACCTCTCTTAGATGTCCATAAAGATGTTATCCAACTTATTCAAAAGGAAGTCGATAAAGATTCATCCCTTGCTCTTAGTGCTAGGTGAGTGCACCAATACTTTTTGTCACATCAACATCTAGGGGGCTTATGGCTCTCAAAAGGTCAAGTTGAGGGGTAATTAAGACCGAGAATAGTTTGAAGAGGGTATTTATAATTTGAGCCAAATTTTGGGATGGTTTAAGGAATTTTGCCTATTTTAATTGACATTTCTCTTTCTTTATTCATTTTATATAGGTAGGTAGGTAGATGTCATCAATATTGCTTTTCTTTTTAATTTTCTGGCCAATTTAATTCTTACTGACATCTACTTATAGTAAATTCTATTAAATTCAAATACAAGTTAACTAGCTAAGCTAGGTAGTTCGTTGTTAGAATATCTATCCTAGTAAAAAGTTGGAAAGATTACATATTTTGGTACAGAAAGTTTTTCTTATTTCTTATTCATATTTAGCTTATGTGTTAAAAAAAGTTTTTTATTCATTTTCTATCATTAAAATACAATTCAAATAATTTGGACAGCAAGGAATGTATGTTAAATAAATTCTCATATAATATAATTATACTTGGCGTAATTAGCAATGAACTAATAATTACTAAATGATGGTAGGTCTGCAAGCAATAGTACAGCATTGTATATACCGCCGTGTCAAACATAAAAAGTTTTTAAATTTCAACATTTTTGAATTTACATTTGTCCTATTGCCAAGACCTTCTTTAACATATTGATTCTCTAGTGAAAAATGACACAATATTACACATAAAAGAGAAAACTAAGTTTAGATTTCGAAACAGTTGGTACTAAACTCATTTACGTAAACAAAATATACTTCTTATGTCTCATGAAGTACATCCTTTCATCGTCTTTATTTTTAAATACATAAGTACCCACATGACCTATGACCTAAATCCCTCTCATACATTTTCTGTGGACGATAATAATATTACACACGTAATTTTTTCAAAGTGTATTTACTACACATTATTTTTGACTCGCGTGTTTACGCACAAAAAAAAAATGCGTGAAATTTGATTTTTTGCTATCAGATTATTTATTAAAGTGTCACATGTTCAAATTTTATTTAATCTTTTTATTGGGTCACAACCCCTTCGTCCACAACCCTCTTATTGATTTTGTTCCCACAATAAACCCACATTCAAACATTCTACTAGATCCAAGTAGGAATAAAGGAGTGTCAATCTTTGGATTTAACATCTTCATCCGTATTTTTCTCCAACGCCATAGATTTATTAGTGAAATCATCTTCTTTTTTGTCTTTTGATGGTCAGAGATTTGCTCAAAAATCCAACCGATAAAATAGTTTAGATTCTGCTTCAAGTTGGACAAGAAGAAATTAATAAAGTTAGGTGCTTCATTTATATGAATCTACAGTGGTAAAACAAGGGAGTTAAGGAATTTTTTCTTGTGGGTTCTCTCTGCCATGCTGCTAAGGTTTTAGAGGAGGATTCAATGCATACTTTCACTATAACTTAATTGGTGCAAAATTGATAAGTCATTGCAGATATCAATTAAAATAAAATAAAAGAAAATCGGGATTTTCTTAAAGAATGGGAGAAACGGAGTGCTTTATGAGGGGATTTTTCGATTAATCGGAGAGAAAAGAATAGTGGAGATGGGAATGGGACGATGAGGTGAAAAAGAGAAGAGACATGTGGTGAGGGTGGGGGGTGGGAATGGGGGAATTTGTTTATGATTTATTTTTTTGTTTACTTGAATATTATCAATTGGGATATAAATATATTTTTTCCCCTTGAGTTATGACATGTGTCGCAATTTAATTAGTGCGGGTGATGCAATCTCTAAGAAAAAGTAGTCAAACATAAAAGTGGTATATCTTAGACACATTCTGAAAAAATTGAGTGTGTAAAGTGATTTTTATCCACAAAAAGTGTGTAACAGATATTTGGTTCATAGTTTAAGGGGTATCTTATGTATTTTGCCTTTTAAAATCCTAAATTGTCCATTTTCTATTTTGTGATGGTAGCTGAAATGCATTTTGATTCGATATTTTACATACTTTAGAGCCCGTTTGGATGGTCTTGTTGTAATTGACTTTTAAGCCAAAAGTCATAAGTTAGTAACTTTTGGCTTATTGTCACGACCCGAATTTCCCACCCTCGGGGGTCGTGATGGCGCATACTCGTAGAAGCTAGGGAAGCCACGAAATCATAAACTTCTAACTCTTTTATTTTAAATTCTTTTATGAATCATAAGAACAAGCGTTAAATATCTCAATAACAATGGGATATAAAATTAAAGCGGAAGACTTAAATTAATTAAGCTAAACAATAATGCAAAAATCAACATATGCCTCTACCCAAGAACTGGTGTCACAACATCCACGGACTACTAAGAGGACTAAATACAACCGTTTGAAACAAAAATAACATTGTTTGTCTCGAACACATGATATAACAGAATGAAATATAAGATAGAGGAGATGCCGGGCCTGCGGACGCCTGCAAGGCTACCTCGATGTCTCGGTGGACTGAAGGCAGGCTCCCGAACTACTCCTGCTCACTAAATGCTACTCCGGGATCTGCACACAGTGCAGAGTGTAGTATCAGCACAACCGACCTTATGTGCTGGTAAGTGCCTAGCCTAACCTAGGTGAAGTAGTGACGTGGCTAGACCAGACTACCACATAAACCTGTGCAGTTATATATATAACGGAAACAGAGATATAGAGATAACCAATCAATATGGGAGGGGGAGCATGCTGTGGGAAAGATAACAACTCCGAGTAAAAGTCATCAAGTAACGAAGAAAGCAACATAACTCAGACATCAATAAAGAATCAGAAATCAATAAGTACACGGCATCACCCTTCGTGCTTTTACTCTCGTCCTCACCAAACAATGATATAATAAAAACATGCACGGCATCACCCTTCGTGCTTTTACTCTCTTTCCTCATCAAAACAATTATATGATAAAAATGTGCACGATATCATCCTTCGTACCTTTACTCTCTTTCCTCACATATAATCAATAGAATCGGCATGGAACGATACATCATGCGGCACGACATCACCCTTCGTGCTTTACACTCTTTCCTCATAATAACAAATAATGCATGACATCACCCTTCGTGCTTTAACAGTCTTTCTCACCCAAACAACAATCACAAACAAGGGGCAAGCGAATAAATAAAATAATAATAGAAGTTCTGGCAAGGGAACAAAATTAATCATTAAATTCCGGCAAGGGTACAACATCAATAATATCAACATCCCGGCAAGGGAGATAATCCACAAAGCAACAATATCCCGGCAAGGGAGATAATCCACAAAGCAACAATATCCCGGCAAGGGAACAATTTAATAACTCTTTATCTTTTTTTCACTTTTATTTCATAACTCACTTTACCACTTGAGTCAATGCTTCAAAGGGTTCAATCATCTCATATACTTTCACAATTATAATATAACTTGAGCCAATGCTCCTCGATGTTCATAGGTCATAATTTCCTTGCACAAGCTTTTCACAATAAATAGGAATCATCATCAAGGCATGATAGATACAACGAAATCAAGATATTCATAATTTAAAGACTCACGGTCATGCTAGACACCAATGTATAGATACTCGTCACCATGCCTATATGTCGTACTCGATAATTACCACATAGAAAATAGGACTCAACTCCTAATCCCTCAAGCTAAGGTTAGACCAAACACTTACCTCGATGCTTTGAACACAACTCAAGTCTCAATGATAGCTTTACCCCTTGATTCCACCATCAATTCGCTCGTATCTAATCACAAATTACTTAATTACATCAATAAATGCTAAATGAATTAACCCCAATGCATGAAAATGAGTTTTCCAAAGGTTTACCCAAAAAGTTAAAAATCTCCCCCGGGCCCACGTGGCCAAAACCCGAGGTTCGAACCAAAACCCGATTACCCATTCCCCCGCGAACTCAGATATATAATTTGTTTTGAAATTGGATCTCAAATTGAGGTCCAAATCTCTAATTTTTGAAAAACCTAGGTTCTACCCAAAACACCCAATTTCTCCCATAAAAATCTTTGATTTTAAGTTGAAATCATGTCAAAAAATGATAAGAATTGAAGAAAGTTGGTTAAAAATGACTTACAATTGATTTGGAGAGGAAAGGATTCTTGGAAAATCTCCTAAGTGTGTTTGGGTTTGAGAAAATATGAAAAAATAGGGTTCAAAATCGGTTAAGTGTAAAATTTATAGGTCTCTGATATGGGAAATGCGAACAAGGGTTCGCAATTGCGAACCTCGACCTTGCAGATATGGGAATTGCGAAGCTTTGTTCGCATTTGCGAACCCTTCAAAAATTCCGGACCTTCGCATTTGCGAGACCTTGGTCGCATTTGCAATGGTCGCATTTGTGACACACTGATCGCATTTGCAATAAAGGAGCAGGTCTGGCTGTTTCGCATTTGCGAGGCCGCCTTCGCATTTGCGAGGCCGCCTTCGCATTTGCGAGCTCGCATTTGTCAGCAAATGCGAAGCCTGTAGGTCAGTTCATACCAGCTAATTTTTAAGTTCAAAAATGCACCCTATGGCCTATCCAAAACTCACCCGAGCCCTCGGGGCTCCAAACCAAATATACACACAACCTCAAAAATATCCTACGGACTTATTCGCGCGATCAAATCGCCAAAATAACATCATAAATATAGAATTAAACCTCAAAATCCATGAATTCTTTCAAACTTCATAAAATATCGAATTTTTCAATTTAGGTCTGAATCACGTCAAATGGATTCCGTTTTTTTATCAAATTTCATAGAAAGGACTTAAATCACGTATAAGACCTGTACCGGGCACCAGAACCAAAATACGAGCCCGATACCATTAGGTTCTAACCAAATTTCATTTCAAAACCTCATAAACAATTTCAGAAAACAATTTATTTCAAAAATTCATTTTTCGGGCTTGGGACTTCAGAATTCGATTCCGAGCATAAACCCAAGTCCCATATTTTCCTATGGACCCTCCGAGACCGTCAAATCACGGGTCCGGGTCCGTTTACCTAAAATGTTGACCAAGGACAAATTAATTCATTTTATGATCAAAACTTATTATTTTCACACAGTTTCTGATTTAAGCTTTTTGGCTACATGCCCGGGCTGCGCACGCAAATCGAGATAACTCTAAATAAGGTTTTCAAGGCTTCAGAGTCATAGAATTTAATTTAAAACAAGTGATGACCGTTTGGGTCATCACATTCTCCACCTCTAAAACAACCGTTCGTCCTTGAACGGACAAAAGAAGGAAGTACCTAAGTCGGGGAAAAGATGGGGATAACGGCTCCGCATATCAGACTCGGACTCCCAGGTCGATGCCTTAGGAGGCTGACCTCTTCACTGAACACGAACAGAAGGAAAACTCTTTGACCTCAACTGACGAATCTACCGGTCTAGAATAGCTATCAGCTCTTCCTCATAAGACAAGTCCTTGTCCAACTGGACAGTGCTGAAATCCAACACGTGGGATAGATCGTCGTGATACCTCCGAAGCATGGATACATGAAACACTAGGTGCACAACTGATAAGCTTGGTGACAATACAAGCCTATAAGACACCTCTCCCACTCTATCAAGAATCTCAAACGGACCAATGAATCTAGGGCTAAGCTTGCCCTTCTTCCCAAATCTCATCACACCCTTCATAGGCGGCACTCGAAGCAATACCCGCTCACCGACCATGAAAGCCACATCTCGAACCTTGTGGTCTGCATAACTCTTTTGTCTAGACTGAGCTAAACGAAGCCTATCCTGAATGATCTTGACCTTGTCCAAGGCCTCCTGAACCAGATCCGTACTCAACAACCGAGAGTCTCCCGGCTCAAACCATCCAACCGGAGATCGACATCGCCTACCATATAAAGCCTCATAAGGAGCCATCTGGATGCTCGACTGGTAGCTGTTGTTGTAGGCAAACTCTGCTAAAGGCAAAAACTGATCCCACAAACCTCCAAAGTCAATAACACAAGCTCGGAGCATATCCTCCAAAATCTAAATAGTCCGCTCCGACTGCCCGTCCATCTGGGGATGAAATGTTGTGCTCAACTCAACCCGCATGCCCAACTCTCGCTGAACTGCTCTCTAAAAGCACGAGGTAAACAGCGTACCCCGGTCCGAAATGATAGATACAGGCGCACCATGAAAGCGAACAATCTCCTAAATATAGATCTCAGTTAACCTCTCAGAAGAATAGGAGACTGCCACAGGAATGAAATGCACTGACTTGGTCAGCCTATCAACAATGACCCATACTGCATCGAACTTCTTCTGGGTCAGCGGAAGTCCAGTAACAAAGTCCATAGTGATCCGCTCCCACTTCCACTCGGGAAGCTCAATCCTCTGAAATAAACCACCAGGCCTCTGATGCTCGTACTTAACCTGCTGACAATTCAAACAACGAGTCGCATATGCTACAATATCCTTCCTCATTCTACGCCACCAATAATGTTGCTGCAAATCCTGATACATCTTCGTGGCACTTGGATGAATAGAGTACCGGGAGCTATGGGCCTCCTCCAAAATCAACTCTCGGAGCCCATCCACATTAGGCACACATACTCGACCCTACAATCTCAAAACTCCATCTTCATCTAAGGTAACCTGCCTAGCACCGCCGCGCTGCACCGTGTCTCTAAGGACACACAAATGGGGATCATCATACTACCGATCACGGATGCGCTCCAACAATGAAGAACAAGAAACCGTGCAAGCTAACACATGACTGGGCTCAGAAACATCCAGTCTCACGAACTGATTGGCTAAAGGCTGAACGTCCAAAGCAAGCGGCCTCTCACCGACCGGAATATAAGCAAGACTACCCATACTGGTTGACTTCCTACTCAAAGCATCAGCCACCACATTGGCCTTTCCCGGATAATATAAAATGGTGATATCATAATCCTTCAACAACTCCAACTACCTCCTCTGCCTCAAATTCAATTCTTTTTGCTTGAATAAATACTGAAGACTCTTGTGATCCGTGAACACCTCACATGCCACACCATATAGATAATGCCTCCAAATCTTCAATGCGTGAACTATGGCTGCTAACATCAAACCATGAACCGAATAGTTCTTCTCATGAATCTTCAACTGGCTCGAAGCATAGGCAATGACTTTGCCATCCTTCATCAACATTTCTCCAAGCCCAACACGGGAAGCGTCACAATAAACTGTATAAGGCCCTGAACCTGTAGGCAAAATCAACACTGGTTGCCGTAGTCAGAGCTGTCTTGAGCTTCTGAAAGCTCGCCTCACACTCATCCGACCATCTGAACTGGGCACCCTTCTGGGTTAATCTGGTCATTGGGGCTGCAATAGATGAAAACCCCTCCACGAACCAACGATAGTAGCCTGCCAATCCCAAGAAACTCCGAATCTCTATAGTTGATGCTGGTCTAGGCCAGTTCTTGACTGCCTCAATATTATTTGGGTTCACCTGAATACCCTCTATTGATACAACATGGCCCAGAAATGCAACTGAACCCAACCATAATTCACACTTCAAGAACTTAGCATATAACCGACTACCCCTCAGAGTCTGAAGAACCACTCTAAGGTGTTGCTCTTGCTCCTCTTGGCTACGAGAATATATCAATATATCATCAATGAAGACTGTCACAAATGATTACAAATAAGGCCTAGACACTCGGTTCATCAAGTCTATGAAAGTTGCTGGGGCATTTGTCAACCCGAATGACATAACTAAGAACTCATAAAGCTGTCTTAGGTACGTAGGATGCCCTAATTCTCAACTGATAGTAACTAGATCGCAAGTCAATCTTGGAAAATACCTTGGCACCTTGAAGCTGGTCGAACAAATCATCAATCTTCGGCAGCGGATACTTATTCTTGACTGTAACCTTGTTCAATGGCCGGTAATCAATACACATTCTCATTGAGCCATCCTTTTTCTTGACAAATAACACCGGTGCACCCCAAGATGAAACACTGGGTCTAATAAAACCCTTCTCAAGCAAATCCTACAATTGTTCCTTTAGCTTTTTCAACTCAAGCGGCGCCATACGATACGGCGGGATGGAAATGGGTTAAGTGCCCGGTACTAGATCAATGCAAAAGTCAATATCCATGTCGAGTGGCATACCCGGCAGGTCTGAAGGGAAAACATCAGGAAACTCACAAACAATATGCACAGAATCAATAGAGGGAACCTCAGCACTAGAATCGCGAACATAGGCTAAATAAGCCAAACACACCTTCTCGACCATACGTCGAGCCTTCACATACGATATGGCACTGCGGGTAGAATGACCACGAGCCCCTCTCCACTCTAAACGAGGCATACCTGGTAAAGCTAAATTCACAGTCTTGGCATGGTAGTCCATGATAGCGTGGTAGGGTGATAACCAGTCCATCCCCAATATAATATTGAAGTCAACCATGTCTAAAAGCAACAAATCTACATGAGTATCAAGACCCCCAATCACCACAATACAAGAATGATGGACTCGATCGACCACAATAGTATCACCTACCAGTGTAGACACATAAACAGGAACACCCAATGCATCACTAGTCATGACCAAATACGGGGCAAAATAAGCTGACACATATAAATACGTAGACCCCGGATCAAATAACACTGAAGCATATCTATCACAAACCAGAACCGTACCTATGATAACTGCATCTGAAGCCTCAACCTCGGGCCTGGCCTGAAGAGCATAACATCGGGGCTGGGCCCCACCACTCTGATCTACCTCTCTGGGATGGCCTGTTGCTGGCTGGCCTCCACCCCTGGCGGCCTGAGCTCTACCTCTAGTACCTCCACCCCCACCTGTAGCTGGCTAGTTGGGCTGTAGAACACCTGGTGCCTAAACTATGGCAACGGGAACCCTGATGTTGAGAGCTACTCGGTGCTCGAGGCAAAACCTAGCAATATGACCCGTGTCACCACAAATGTAACAAGCCCTCGGCTGCTGAGTCTGCTGACCCTATCAACCTGAATGCCCTAGAAACTCTGAAGCGGTGGTGCACTGATAGGAGTTGGTGGTACGCTATAGGGTTGCTAATCAGAATAATGCGTGTGAGAACCACGACCACCTGATGCACTATGAGAAACCTGGAGTGCTGACTGAAAGGGCCTAGGAGGATGACCCCTATCATACGGATCTCTGCCTCTAGACGAGGCACCACTGAATCTGCCTGACTGACGGGGTCTCTTGTCTTCCCTATGACCACCCCCTGCGTGATAGTACTATCTCAACCCTCCGGGCCACATTGGCTAACTCTCCAGCCATCTGAATACGAATCGGCTGGATGAGCCCATCAATAAACCGTCTCACTCTCTCCCTTTCAATGGGAAGTATAATAAGATCATAGTGAGCCAAATCAATGAACCTGGTCTCGTACTGGGTGACTGTCATGGATCCCTGCTGGAGACGCTCGAACTGCCTCCGATAGGCCTCTCGCTGTGTATAGGGAGAAACTTCTCCAGAAATAGCTGCGTGAACAGCTCCCAGGCTGGTGATCCTGCTAGTTTGGCTAAGCAATAATCCCTCCACCAAGTCTTGGCGGATCCAGAAAAGCAAAATGTAGCAAAATCAACCCCATTAGTCTCAACAATACCCATGTTTCGAAGAACCTCATGGAAGCTGTCTAGATAATCCTAAGGATCCTCGGTAGATGCACCGATGAAGGTAGTAGTAAAGAGCTTGGTGAACCTGTCCAACCTCCACAAAGCATCGGCAGACATAGCTGCTCCATCATCGGTCTAGGCTACCATGTCCGGCTGAGCTGCTCCAACTGGCTAAACTGCTAGAGTCTGAATCTGGGGAGCTACCTGCTCCCGAGTGCAAGTAGTAGGAGTTTGAGCTCCTCCTCCAGCCTGAGAGACGGCTGGTGCTACAAGAAGTAAACCTGCTCTAGTGACACTCTCCATAAGGCCCACTAGACAGACCAGAGCATCCTGAAGAACTAGGATGGCAATAAACCGCTCTGGGACCTGAGCTGGGCTACTGGAACTGCTGAGGCTAGAACCTCGTCATCAAAATCGACCTGAGGGTCCGCTATGGGTGCTGCTGCCTTGGGCTGAGCTTTGCCCCTGCCTCAGCCTCTAGCGCGGCCTCGACCTCACCCCTCTACCCTTTATGAGAGCTGTTGGGGGCTCGGACTACTGATTAGTAGATGAGGAAACTCGTGTTTTCGCCATCTGCAAAAGAACAAAGTAGAAATTTAATTAGCATTGAGAAACCAAAACGCACGACAAGAAAGAATAAATGTGAAACTTTTCCTAACTCCGTAGCCTCTGGGGATAAATACAGACGTCTCTGTACCGATCCCTCAGACTCTACTAAGCTTGTTCGTGAATTGTGAGACCTATGTAACCTAGACCTCTGATACCAACTTGTCACGACCCGAATTTCACACCCTCGGGGTCGTGATAGTGCCTACTCATAGAAGCTAGGCAAGCCACAAAATCATAAACTCCTAACTCTTTTTTTTAAAATTCTTTTATGAATCATAACAACAAGCGTTAAATATCTCAATAACAATGGGATATGAAATTAAAGTGGAAGACTTAAATTAATTAAGCTAAATAATAATGCGAAAATAAACATATGCCTCTACTCAAGAACTGGTATCACAACATCCACGGACTACTAAGAGTACTGAATACAATCGTTTGAAAAATATATAATACTGTTTGTCTCGAACACACGAGATAACATAATGAAATATAAGATAGAGGAGACATCGGGCCTGCGGATGCCTGCAAGGCTACCTCAGTGTCTCGGTGGACTGAAGGCTGGCTCCTGAGCTACAGCTGCGCACCAAATGCTACTCCGGGATCTGCTCATAGTGCAGGGTGTAGTATCAGCACAACCGACCCCATGTGCTGGTAAGTGCCTAGCTTAACCTTGGCGAAGTAGTGACGAGGCTAGACTAGACTACCACATAAACCTGTGCAGTTTATATATATATATATATATATATATATAGAGAGAGAGAGAGAGAGAGAGAGAGAGA
>MU766665.1:73646-94030 GCA_026770625.1 Nicotiana glauca
TCATCAAGTAACGAAAAAAGCAACATAACTCAGACATCAATAAAGAATCATAAATCAATAAGTGCGTGGCATCACCCTTCGTGCTTTTACTCTCGTCCTCACCAAACAATAATATAATAAAAACGTGTACGGCATCATCCTTCATGCTTTTACTCTCTTTCCTTACCAAAACAATTATATGATAAAAATGTGCACGACATCATCCTTTGTGCCTTTACTCTCTTTCCTCACATATAATCAATAGAATCGGCACAAAATGGTACATCGTGCGGCACGACATCACCCTTCATTCTTTACACTCTTTACTCACAATAACAAACAATGCACGACATCACCCTTCGTACTTTAACACTCTTCCTTACCCAAACAACAATCACAAACAAGGGGCAAGGGAATGACCAAAATAATAATAGAAATCCGGCAAAGGAACACAATTAAATAATTAAATCCCAGCAAGGGTACAACATCAGTAATCTCAACATCCTAGCAAAGGAGGTAATCCAGAAAGCAACAATATCCCGGTAAGGGAACAATTTAATAATTCTTTCTATTTTTTTTACTTTTATTTCACAACTCACTTACCACTTGAGCAATGCTCCAAAGGGTTCAATCATCTCATATACTTTCACAATTATAATATAACTTGAGCCAATGCTCCTCGATGTTCATAAGTCACAATTTCCTTCCACAAGCTTTTCACAACAAATAGTAATCATCACCAAGTCATGGGAGTTACAACGAAATCAAGATATTCACAATTTAAAGACTCACTGTCATACGAGGCACTAACGTATAGATACTCATCACCATGCCTATACATCGTACTCTGCAATTACTACATAGTAAATAGGACTCAACTCATAATCCCTCAAGCTAAGGTTAGACCAAACACTTACCTCAATGCCTTGAACACAATTCAAGTGTAACGACCCGACCAGTCGTTTTGCCTTTTATAACCCTGTTCCCCTAAATAAAGCCTCCCATACTTGTTTTGACTAATTTACGACTAGAGGGGGCAATTGGTCGGAAATTGGAAGGGTTTTGAGTAAAAATATGCCCATTTGTTTCTTTAAGATTTCTTAAAAAGACCAAGTTTGACTTCGATCAAAATTTTGAGAAAACGGACCCAGATTCTTGATTTGACAATTTTTGAGGGTCCGTGAAAAAATATGGGACCTGGGCGTATGTCCGGAATCAAATTCTGAGGTCCCTAGCTAAAGTAATGAATTTTTTATCTAAAATTGTTTAATCAAAGTTTTAAGGAATTAAAGAAACTAAGTAATCATTGATTCCCTAGGTATTGGGCTCGGATTTTGGTTCTGAAGCTTGGTACAAGTCCGTAATGTTGTTTAAGACTTGCCCATAAAATTTGGTGTCAATCTGAGTAGTTTAAGGGCATTTTGACCCGTTAGAAGAGAATTAAGAACTTAAAGTTCAATAGTTTGATCCATTTGGTTTTAGGACATGATTCCAAGATTTAGCGTTGCTTTGAGTGATCCTAGGGTTCGGGTAGGTCCGCCTCGTGATTTCAGACTTGTCGGTATCTTCGGGTGAGGCTCGGGAGCCCCGAGCGTCAATCGAGCGAAGTTCGAGCGAAGTAGAAAAACTTAAAAAGAGCTAAAGGTTTGCTGCTTCTGTCATAACCACGTCTGCGGTTCTTGAGCTGCAGAAGCGGGACCGCAGATGCGGTCGACAAATCGCAGAAGCGAAAAGGGGGAAACCCAGGGAAAATCGTAGAAGCGGCCCAGGGACTGCAGAAGCAGTTCTGCCTATGCGACTCCCAGACCGCAGAAGCGGCCCAGTCCCTTATGCCCAAAGCCGCAGATGCGGCCACTTTTTCGCAGAAGCAGAAATCACTGGGTAGTGAGCTCTTTTAATTCGAGCTCAAGGTCATTTATTGCACACACTACTCCACTTAGGCGAATTTGGGGCTTCCAAAGAGAGGATTTCAACATAACATTGCAAGGTAAGTAATTCACATTCGTCCTTAGTTCTAATATATGTACATTAGGTAGATTAAACACTAAAAACTAAGTAAAAATCAAGGGTTGGAGCTAGACCTAGGGTTTTAGTAAAACTAATATCTAATCATGTAATTTGCTATGTGATGAACTAGAAATGATATATTATTGATCCTTAGGTTGTAAAGAACAATTCCCTTCAAAAACTCTCGGAATCCGGGCACGTGGGTTCGAGGTCGGAATTTAGGAAAGTTGTGGGAAAGGTTGGAAAATTTATTAAATAGTTAAAATTCAACCTTGTAAGCCTTTATTGACTAGTTCTTACTTTATTTAACTAGTTTGCGCTCGTTCGGTTACGAATTAAGGGTTTGGGCTTGTTATCGATATTGGAAGTGCGCTTCGGAGCGAGGTGAGTCTCCTTTCTAACCTTGTAAGAGGAAATTGTCCCAATTGGATTGATAAAATGAGAAGTTGCTGCTAAGTGCGGGGGCTACGTACGCACTAGGTGACGAGAGTCCATGCGTAGCTACTATAATGTTAATTGCTTGGGTAGTTTAGGACCCACATCATGCCTAATTTGGATATATATCTTATTTAAATTGCCGATATGATCATTTATGACTTGCTAGAGGCTTGAGAAAAACGAAAAGTGAATATATGAACTTGATGAACCTTCGTAGGAGTTTCCTTATATATAAATAAGCCTATGTGTGCATTCTTGATATTTTCTTCATAATGATGGATTTGGCCGATCGCCTCGGTGAGAATAGATGCATCTATGGTACGGGCCGTTCGACCCTCGACAGTACAAAATTTATTTTCTGTTAGAGCGGGCCATAGACCTCAGCATGATTGTGCATGATATATATATGCTTAAGCTTAGACATGACATGATTACTTATTAAGTATGTAAAAAGGGAAATAGTAATTAAATTACGGTCAAGAATATGATTATGACTTTTCATTTAAACTTGTTGTTATTGGAAATCCTTCATGCTTTATATCGCACATTATTATTATATTATCTTGACCTAAGTAAGTATCAAGTCGACATCTCATCTCTACTTCTTCGAGATTAGACGGGATACTTACTGGGTACATGTTGTTCATGTACTCATGCTACACTTCTGTACTTAAATGTACAGGATCTGAGGCAGGTGGATTTGGGTATCATTCTGGTGCGCGTCAATGAGCACATCCGGGACTTCTACGGTGAGCATGCTTCTCCTTCATGCCGATCTGCAGTCGAAGAAGCTTTCCTTGTACTTTTGTTTTTTTTTCTGTCTATCCCGATTCAGATAATAGGATAGTGTATTATTCTTTTGTGTATATTCTACTAGTCGCCCGTAGCTTATGACACCAGGTTCTGGCACACACATTGGTAGACTTATTTTGGGTTTGTAATATTATGTCACTTACAACATTTATCTCATATGGTCCTAAATCCGAATTTGAATTACTTATTTCACTTAAATCCTAGTAAAATAAATATAAGATGTTAGAAATGTTCCGCAGCGGCTTACCTGGCAACGGTGTCGGGCGCCCTCACAACCTATTATGGAAATGGGTCGTGACATCAAGTCTCAATTATAGCTTTACCCCTTGATTCCACCGCTAATTCGCCCGTATCTAATCACAAATTACTTAATTACATCAATAAACGCTAAATGAATCAACCCCAATGCATGAAAATGAGTTTTCCAAAGGTTTACCCAAAAAGTCAAAAAATCGCCCCCGGCTCACGTGGTCAAAATCCGAGTTTCGAATGAAACCCCGATGACCCATTCCACCACGAACTCAAATATATAATTTGTTTTGAAATTGGACCTCAAATTGAGGTCTAAATCTCCAATTTTTGAAAAACCTAGGTTCTATCCAAAATACCCAATTTCCCCCATGAAAATCTTTGATTTTAAGTTGAAATCATGTTAAAAGATGATAAGAATTGAAGAAAGTTGGTTAAAAATGACTTACAATTGATTTGGAGAAGAAAGGATTCTTGGAAAATCGCCTAAGTGTATTTGGGTTTGAGAAAATATGAAAAAATAGGGTTCAAAATTGGTTAAGTGTAAAATTTGCAGGTCTCTGATATGGGAAATGCGAACAGGGATTCGCAATTGCGAACCCCGACCTTGCAGATATGGGAATTGCGAAGCTTTGTTCGCATTTGCGAACCCTTGAAAAATTCTGGACCTTCGCATTTGCAAGACCTTGGTCGCATTTGCGACATACTGATCGCATTTGCGATGAAGGAGCGAGTCTGGCTGTTTCGCATTTGCGAGGCAGCCTTCGCATTCGCGAGCCAAGCTTCGCACATGCGAAGCCTGCAAGTCTGTTCATACAAGCTAATTTTTAAGTTCAAAAATGCACCCCATGGCCTATCCAAAACTCACCCTAGCCCTTGGGACTCCAAACCAGATATACATAACCTAAAAATATCCTACGGACTTATTCGCGTGATCAAATTGCCAAAATAACATCATAAACATCAAATTAAACCTCAAAATCCATAAATTCTTTCAAACTTCATAAAACATCAAATTTTCAAATTTAGGTCCGAATCACGTCAAATGGATTCCGTTTTTTACCAAATTTCACAGGAAGGACTTAAATCACATATAAGACCTGTATCGCATGCTGGAACCAAAATACGGGCCCGATACCATCAGGTTCTAATCAAATTTCATTTCAAAACCTCCTAAACAATTTCAGAAAATAATTTATTTCAAAAATTCATTTCTCGGGCTTGGGACCTCGAAATTTAATTCCGGACATACGCCCAAGTCCCATATTTTTCTACGGACCCTCCGGGACCGTCAAATCACAGGTCCGAGTACGTTTACTCAAAACATTAACCAAGCTCAAATTAATTTATTTTATTGTCAAAACTTATCATTTTTCACACAGTTTCTCATTTAAACTTTCCGTCTACGCGCCCGTACTACGCACGCAAATTGAAGTCCCTCTAAATGGGGTTTTCAAGGCCTCGGAGTCGTAGAATTTAATTTAAATCAAGTGATGACCGTTTGGGTCATCACACTTATTCTTGACATTTTAGCTTAAAAGCATGTGCTTAAAAGTACTTTGTTATGAAATATTTTATTATGGTGGATGTCCATAACTCCTAAGGGAGTGACACCCACTACTTTTCTCCATTAACATTCCATAACTTCTTATCATTATGGATGTAACTCCCATACCTCCATGATCTTCCCTCATGTTCTCAATAGTTAATACCATGTTCATGGCATCCCTTTGTATTACATATATCATCCTATAAATAGAGGGTTTGAGCATCATATTGTACAAACATGGAATACATAAAAGAAATAAGAAAGTTTCTCTTCCTCTCTACATCTTTTATCTATTTTATTGTTTCATATTATTACTTTGAGCTTAATTTCTTAACACGTTTTCAACACGAACAACTCATTTCATCTTTTTTCATAAAGACAGTATGGTATGCACTTGTTAACTTCTAAGGCTTCGGCCTTCTCATACCCTTTTGGCTGCTAGGTAATTTTAATTTAATCTTTTTTCATAATTAGAAATCAGATTTAACTCTATCACTTTGTTATTTTCAATCTTGTGTATATTTACGTATTTTTTGGTACTGTTGTATTCAATTTAATATGATAAACTACATTAGCATCTAAAATGTATTTATAACCACTCCTAACATTTTTTTTATTATCGTTAAAATTTGCTAGTTGAGTGTAGTATAGAAATTTGATTAATTTGGACACTGAAATGATCTTTTATCATTCATTATGATGGATATAAAGTAGATAATTTTAAAAAGATGATTTTGTTGTAGTTATCATAATTTTAAAATTATACAATTAAGCTATGCCTTATATATTTCTTTAAGGCTTAGATTTTTCTTTAAGAAACGTAAGACTAGTTATCACTTTCCATTGAAATGTTAAAGTAATAGTTTCACTTTCTAGATACTCAAGAGCGTTAAAAATATTTTTTTTATTTTCAAGAGTAAAATAGTTTTGTGAGATTTTTATATTACTTTTATTATGATAAAGCTTTATGGTGATTTGAGGTTTGTACATTTATTTAAATATAGCAAATTTTATTTGCTAAGTTGCAAATTAGCCGTATACAACTTTTTTTGCATGTGATTAAAATTAAGGCTTGAGAGTGAATCTCAATATATTTAGCCTATTATATCATTAATTGAGTGTAAGACGGTGGGTTCAAGTCCCAACGTACTATGTTGATGAAAAGACATTGAATTCGAGTTTCAACGCAGTATGACCTAACATGCCTTTATATGAGTAAGACATTGAGTTTGAGTCCCAATGCACTATATTGATGATATAACGATGACTAAAGAAATAAAATATTATTTCATGAAAAGGCATGAAACTTGTCATACTTGATTTTCTCCATTCTTGAAGTTAATATGATAGCGTTGCATAATAAGTCTAAATGAAGATAAGTGGTTCATCAATGAACGTGGATGTGCCAAAGTGTAACGACCCGATCGATCGTTTTGAGCCCTAGCGCGTCGTTCAGCAGTCTGAGGCCATGAGCAGCTTCATTTCAGGTTTTATGACTGGTACGCGTGGTTGAAATTGAATTTCGGGAAGATCAGAGTTAATTTGGGAAGAGAATTCTCATTCGGAAGCTTAAAGTTGAAGGAATCAACTAGGATTGAAATTTTGAGTAAACGACCTCGGAATCAGGATCTGAAAGTTCCAACAGGTTCGTATGATGATTTCGGACTTGGGTGTATGCCCGGTTCAGGTTTCGGATAACCCGGTAGCGTTTTGGCGCCTATTGTGGAAGTTAGCATTTTAGAAGGAATTTCATAAGTTTGGCTTGAAGTGCATTTCAGTGTTATCAATGTCCGTTTGGAATTCCGAGACTGGGAGTAGCTCTGTATGGTGATTCTGGAGTTGGGAGCGCGATCGGAAGTGAATTCGGAGGTCCGTAGGTCATTTTGAAGCCATTTGGCTAAAGATAGAAATTTGAATATTTTTGAGAAGTTTGACCGGAAGTGGACTTTTTGATATCGGGGTCGAAATTCGATTCCGGAAGTTGGAGTAGGTCCGGAATGTCAAATACGACTTTTCTGCACAATTTGAGGTCAATCGAGCATGATTTGATAAGCTTAAACATTGGAAGTAGAAGTTGAAAAGTTCAAAGTTCATAAAGTTGAATCGGGGTGAAATTCATGATTTTAGCGTTGTTCGATGTGATTTGAGGCCTCGAGCAAGTCCATAACGTATTTTAGGATTGGTTGGTAAGTTTGGTTGAGGTACCGGGGGCCTCGGATGGATTACGGGTGGTTAATATCGAATGTGGAGTTGAAGAAAAGCTGAGGCAGTTGATTTCTGGTATTTCTGCACCTACGAAGATTTGGCCGCAGGTGCGGAGCCATAGAACTGGCCAAGAAGACCGCATATACGGATTTTGGTAAGGGGAGCTGGAACCACAGATGCGGTCAGGGAGCCGCAGATGCGGGACCGCACCTGCGGAAAAAGAAGCGCAGAAGTGGAAGCTGGGGTGGCCATGGTGGATCACAGAAACGGCCTGGTGACCGCACCTGCGGAACCTCAGAAGCGGTCCAGGGTCCGCAGGTGCGGAAATGACTAGAGCAGTGAGGTCTTTAAAAATTTAGGGTTGAGTTCATTTCAACCCCCTTTTTCTTCCATTAGAGTCGATGGGGAGCAGCTTTAAGGTGCTATTTTCGTCACTTGTCATGAGGTAAGTAATTTATGCTAGCTTTGAGGTAAATACAAGGTCTATACATGGATTTGGGCATGAAAATTGTAGAAAACTTGGGGTTTGAGGGAAAACCTAGAAAATTAGTATTCTTTGGATTTGACCACGATTTTGGGTATGGAAATTAGAGAAAATCATATATTTGAGTTCGTGAGTTCATGGGTAAACCTTATCTTCGAGAAATTTTGGATTTCGAGCACGTGGGCCCAAGGGCATTTTTGTCAACTTTTCGTTCAGGGTTAGAAATTGGGTTGTAAAGTTTAATTGAGCATATATTAATGGGTTTGTATAATCAATGGCTAGTTTTGGAGCATTGTGCATTGGTGCAAGTCTTTGGAGGAATGTAGAATGCTGGTTATGGATCTTCGGAGCGAGGTGAGTCTCCTTTCTAACCTTGTAAGAGGAAAATGTACCCATAGGTGTAATAATTGATTATGTGCTCCTATTTTTGGAGGCTACGTACGTACGAGGTGACGAGAATCCATGCGTAGCTACTAGTATGCTATTGTCCGGGTAGTTAGGACCCAAAAGCATGTTATACTTGGATTATTTATGAACCCATTGATAGCTTGAATTGCTTAAATCACCCTGGATTAGTAAATAAATTTAAAAAGAGATTAAACATCATTTTTCCTGAATTGTTAGAAAGAGAAATTGTCTTATTTGGATAAATATCCCCGATAAATTCCTAATTGACTGATTGAGCATGTATCTCTATGTGTACTTGCGTCGCATGCATGATTCGCGAGCAGGGTATGTGTTTATTTATGGAACGGGCCGAACGCCTCAACAGATTAAATAGATGCATCTATGGTTCGGGCAGTTCGACCCTCGGCAGTGCACAAATTATATTCCTGTTGGATCGGGCCGTCGACTCGGTGTGATTTGCGCATGTTATTTGTCGCTTAAGAATTTTAAATGTGAAATTGGCCCTTCGTGGCTTGATATAAATTGATAAGATAATAAAGAATAAACCTTGAAAGCCCTTGATTATTTATTGAAGGTGTTTACCTATTTTCTGGCTTCGTGAATTAGAACTACTATATAAATCCATGATTTTTCTTATATTTCTAGAATATTGTTAATTGACCTCTAGTAAGTGTCGAAATTGACCATCTCGTCTTTACTTCTTCGAGATTAGGCGGGATACTCATTGAGTACACGTTGTTTACGTACTCATACTACACTTCTGTGCATTTTTGTTGCACAAGTATATGTATCTCTAGCAGCCTACTGGGCATAGCAACGCGGATGATTCTAGGACTAGGTGAGTTGCATTATTCGAGGCGACCCGCAGCTAGTATAGTCCCTTTCAGCATATTGTATTTATTTCATGTCCATTGTATTTCAGACGAATGTTGTATTTTATTTTCCTTATCAGTAGATGCTCATGCACTTGTGACACCGGGTTCTGGGATGGTTTTCGAAAGATTTGTACTAATCGTTTATTATTTAATTTGAATTTAAGTGGTGATTTTTATTTATGAAAAATGGAAGAAAAGTCCTAGATTTCAAAGGTATTAAAAAGAGAAGTTAATCGATTGATTAAGTTGGCTTGCCTGACAGTGGTGTTCGGCGCCACCACGACCCTTAGTGAATTTTGGGTCGTGACAATATGGTATCAGAGCACTAGGTTCCTAGGGTTTCACGAGTCATGAGCAAGTATAGTAGAGTCTCGCGGATCGGTACGGAGACGTCTGTACTTATCCTCGGGAGGCTGCAGGACTGTTAGGAGTACTTCCCTTCTTGACTCCTTATCGTGCGATTTGATTCCTGTGAGGCTTATGCCTTTGTTCCTTCCTACTCAATCCTACACGACGCGAAACGCTTGTTATAAATCGAGAGTTGAAGAATTTTAATAGCACGACAGATGTGATACGAGATGTTTCTCCTGGTATAGCTGATCAGATTATTATCATCGCTTTATGGAAGAATATTTTATTATTTCAGCCCAGTAGCGATACTTCTAAGAGCCTTGAGGCTAGGCACAGGTTGCCGCGATGCTTATGAGCGATTATTCCGCAGTATTGGTGTAATGGTAGGATGTTTGCCCATGAGTCGGGGCAGTGAAATACTTGAAGGGAGGTTTACTCAGTGTATAATCAAGGGGTTCAGTATTTAATTCCCGGCAAGGGAAAGTCGGACTAAGGATGGTTAGATGTGGGTTGGTGGAAGTAATAAGACTTGGTAATTGCAAGCATGGTGGAGCTTTCTTTTATGATGGGGTGTCGTGGCCCTAATGGAACGTACTAAGTTTGTCGATGTTATAATCTGCTACAATTTGCCTTTATGGCAGGATATTGTGAAATACTATTGGAGATACAACTGTCAGATATCACATGGTGCGGTGGTTCAGGATTGAATCAGAATTTCTAATATTGACGGTTTGATAAAGATGACCATCAGAAAGGTTTAAAGGTTAGCAACATTTGTGAGTTAAGTGCCACGAAGATAGAGTTTATTTAAGGCAGCAAATGAGCAGCAATATATGAGGACGGACATGTGAGAAGCGTCAGGCGGTGTTCAAAAATTCTAAAAAGGCCAAGTATATGAACCGAAGGTCGAGAAGTCGATTAAGGGGATGAGTTCCGCCAAAGTGGGAGAGTGGAGGAGTTGCATATGGGCTTTGCAGTGGGATGACCATGTACCTTAAGGAGAGTTTAGAGCAATTTGAGAATATTAGTGCTTGGTTATTGAGGTCTACGGATCTAATTTGAAGTAGGGGTTCTTGTGCGACAGGAGATTTAATATAGCGGAAAGGAGCCGCTTAAATGAAGAAGGATACGGCATAACTTTGAATTGGAAGGATGTTGTTGCACATTTATATGATGTCCACGAGGGATAAATGGACATGTGCAGCTGGAGAGTGAGCTCAGTCTCAGGATGGGTTATTGATGTCATAGTGATTATGCCCCGTGCAACAGCGTTAAAAGATGTTGGGGAGAGCTTTCTATAGGTGGGTTACTTGAGTGAGCAGGTTAGCGGTCGCGTGGTTGGCGAGGCTTCTGCGAATAATTCTATTAGTTATATAGCAAAGAAATCGGTGGTGCAAATATATTTGATGAGTCAGAATATAAGAAGAGGGTTTTACAAGATGATTCCGAGAATTTTGGCGGTTGATTGCGCCCGGTTATGTCGATAAGAGATACGGAATCCTGGTGAATTCCAAAGTTGTGAAATAATGGCTTCAAGCTAAGTGGGAGAGTCCCACCGCCTATGATTGGGTTGCATGGTTAACTACTCGTGAGGTTTCTGGTTATTAGCATATTGATGGGTTATTCAAGCTACGGGAAAAGATCATAAGTGGTAAAATGAGTATATGAATTGTTGGAGGCGTGCTATGGTTGGCCTTATTGGCTCATGTTCGAACTTGGGAAAAAATTCAGGATTTATGCCTTGTATATATGCAGGTTTCAGAGGAAGTGGTTTCGCTGAGTGCTTCGTCGAGAGGGTATTCGTGTGTTATAATATTTATGGGGTGGATTATATTCGGGACCTAGTCAGAGCGAGTGGCTCTCAATGATGGTCCTAGTGAATTCAGGAGTTAAAGTGTGATGCCTATCGATTTCGAGCCTATGGGTACGACTATGAGAAGAGGCACAGAATGTTCCGGAGTGTTTAGGCTTGTGATGTAGCAATTGGGAGGTATGAAATGGTTCGTGGAATTTGAGACAACATGGTATCGTGATTCTAGGTCACTTGGGGTGAGTGTAGATGGAGTATGTTATGTGTTAAATGGAGTTAGTATCATTTCTAAGGCAAGCAAGGATAAATTGGAAGAAGGTAGATTGATTAGCCATAGTTGAATTGGCATATTGGGGCCAGTGATCAGTTCATTCCGCGTGATCAAGTTATGTGTATGATTTGTGGTGGTGCGTGTGAGGCTTGTCGGCCGCCATAATTGATGTTATTCGGAAGCATTCTTCTGTTATGGCTTGTTAAGTGGAAGCGGATTCCGGAAGTGCTATGGTGGCTTGGAACACTACTTAGATGTTTGCGTATCCTACGGTTATGAGTATTCGCCTGTGTGTTGCGGTGTTTCTCCTAAAAGTGAGTTCAGTGAAAGGCTTTGATGTGATGCGTGTCCTACTGTTCATGGGCATGTCAGGATCAGCGAGTAATATGAAAATTGAAATGAGAATCAAAGTTGCAGTTCGGTGTGGACAGAGATGTCACAAGCTCGGATGAGCAGGAAAGGAGTTTCGGTGTCTAAAGTAAGCAGTATTGTCATCAGTGCCACCTGAGAGCGGTGCTTTGTGAAAAAGGCTTTGCATCCTGGTTGGGGATTCGTGGTTGCTTTTCAGAACTAGTGCGGCCGGTGGTTTGGATGTGTGGACCTGTTATGTATTTCGGAAGATTGTGGGAGCGAGTCCCACAGGAAGATCGTATAAGTGTGGCATGAAGTCACTTGATTGATTGAGGAGTTACACCAAGTATGAAGAATTGTGATGATATCGTTAAATTGAGAACATATGTCTGGAGGGCACTCAGCCTATTAAGTTGTGGACCGTGGAGGATTTTTTCGATTATGACGGTTGTTCTGGTGTGTTATGAGAAGAGGGAAATTAGTATGGACCTTTGAAAGGTTATTGGCTTGGTTTGATGTGATCAGGATCGACTTGAGGTCGGTGGATAGGTTTAAATGTGAATATGGGCTTTATGTCAGACCAGTTGTGTTCATTTCAGTAATGCGCTCCTTATGTAGTAGTCAGGGTGTTATTTCGTTGTTAGATATTTCATGTAGTGATACGTTGCGCCGTGTGAGTTGTGAGACAGCTTGAGAAATTGTTTAATGTGTTGAGGATCTGCTTGGAAATGACGTATTATGAGCAAAATGGCTCTTGAGATTCAGATTGTGTATCGCACCTCAGTTGTGCTTGAGTTTTGTATCTTATAGCGCTATATGTCCCCTCAGGGATGGTATTATGCACTTAGCGTGCTTGTGACCAAATTTGATATCTTGTTGTAATGAGCAATTTAGCTCGATTTATATCTCCTATGTGAGTTCTACGTGTGGATTGATTGGCACGCTGCCATGGGTATGTTATTTGGATCGGGTGTCATGTCGCCATGGTTATGTTGTTTGGATCGGGTTGCACGCTGCAACATCGTGATGTTCAATACAGTTCCGTATATTTGCATTTGTGTGTTTCGTTTCCAATTTTTTTGGAGGAAAGCTCGTATTAGCTATGAACCCGCGTCGTATGTATGATTCGCGAGCGGGGTGTCTGTTTAGTATATTGCCCGCGTCGCAGGTATGATTCGCGAGCGGGGTAATTAGATCTCCTTTTCATAGTTCATTTTTCTTCTTCCTTGTATTGCGCTCGAATAGGTAGCCTATTGGCACATTGTGACATCATATGAGACTGTTGATCATGTCGGGGTGGCTTACTGCCTGAGCAGTTCGTACTGGGTGAGACGAGATTTTTGGATTTAGGATCAGTGCAATCTGATTACGCGAAATATATTAAGGAGCAAATATCATTATTTGGTTCAGAATGAGGTAATGTTTCTTGTCAAAAGTATAGACTCAATGATTGGTTGACTCGGCAGTTGATTATGAATTTTTGCACATCTCTTCTGTTGTGGTGGCATTGTAAGAGTTAGAGTAAGACCTGTGTATGTCATGGGGTGCAATGGGAGCATTAGAGTCGTGGGATTTCGGTCAATTGATTAGGGAAAGTTATTGTGGTCCTATGAGTAAAGTGGTGCAAGTTGTGAATTTAGCAAAGTTATGCAGTCGCGTCTGGGTATGGCGTGTAGTTATTGATATGGTGATCATATGTTGGAAACAGGCCTAGCATAGAATTCCGGATGTTGGAATTGGGCTCTAAGGCTTATTTGTTTGAATAAAAAGGGAATGTCTTCAGAATTTATCGAGCTAATGTGCTCAACTAAGTTGTGGTAGCACGGGAAGGTGCATGAGGTGTTAGACAGTTATTTAAGACTACTTCAGTATAGTTCTCAACACGTTCGAGGACGAACGTATGTTTAAGTGGGAGAGAATGTAACAACCCGACCGGTTGTTTTGAGCTCTAGCACGTCGTTCAGCAGTCTGAGGCCATGAGCAGCTTTATTTCAGGTGTTATGACTAGTACGTGTGGTCGGAATTGAATTTCAGGAAGATCGGAGTTAATTTGGGAAGAGAATTCTCATTTCGGAAGCTTAAAGTTGAAGGAATCAAGTAGGATTGGAATTTTGAGTAAACGACCTCGGAATCAGGATATGAAAGTTCCAGCAGGTTCATCTGATGATTTTGGACTTGGGCGTATGCCCGGTTCAAGTTTCGGATAATCCGGGAGCGTTTTGGCGCTTATTGTGGAAGTTAGCATTTTAGAAGGAATTTTATAAGTTTGGCTTGAAGTTCATTTCAGTGTTATCAATGTCCGTCTGGAATTTCGAGACTGGGAGTAGCTCCGTATGGTGATTCTGGAGTTAGGAGCGCGATCGGAAGTGAATTCGGAGGTCCATAGGTCATTTTGAAGCCATTTGGCTAAAGATAGAAATTTGAAGATTTTCGAGAAGTTTAACCGGAAGTGGACTTTTTGATATCAAGGTCGGAATCCGATTCCGGAAGTTGGAGTAGGTCTGTAATGTCAAATACGACTTGTATGCAAAATTTGAGGTCCATCGGGCATGATTTGATAAGCTTAAACATCAGAAGTAGAAGTTGGAAAGTTCAAAGTTCATAAAGCTTGAATCGGGGTGAAATTCATGGTTTTAGCATTGTTCGATGTGATTTGAGGCCTCGAGCAAGTCCGTAATGTGTTTTGGGATCGGTTGGTAGGTTTGGTTGAGGTCCCGGGGGTCTCGGGTGGATTCAGGGTGGTTGACGGATCGAATGTGGAGTTGAAGAAAAGCTGAGGCAGTTGATATCTGGTATTTCCGCACCTGCGAAGATTTGGCCGCAGGTGCGGAGCCGCAGAAGCAGCCAGGAAGACCGCAGATATGGATTTTGGTGAGGGGAGCTGGGACCGCAGATGCGGGACCGCACCTGTGGAAAAAGAAGTGCGGAAGCAGAAGCGGAAGCTGGGGTGGCCAGGGTGGATCGCAGAAGCGGCCTGGTGACCGCACCTGCGGAACCGCAAAAGCGGTCCAGGGTCCGCAGGTGCGGAAATGACTGGAACAGTGAGGTCTTTAAAAATTCGGGGTTGAGTTCATTTCAACCCCATTTTTCTTCCATTAGAGTCGATGGGGAGCAGCTTTGAGGCGCCATTTTCGTCACTTGTCATGAGGTAAGTAATTTATGCTAGCTTTGAGTTAAATACAAGGTTTATACATGGATTTGGGCATGAAAATTGTAGAAAACTTGGGGTTTGAGGGAAAACCTAGAAAATTTAGTATTCTTGGGATTTGACCACGATTTTGGGTATGGAATTTAGAGAAAATCATATATTTGAGTTCGTGAGTTCATGGGTAAACCTTATCTTCGAGAAATTTCGAATTTCGGGCACGTGGGCCCAAGGGCATTTTTGTCAACTTTTCGTTCGGGGTCAGGAATTGTTACAAATTAGGTTGTAAAGTTTAATTGAGCATATATTAATGGATTTGTATAATCAATGGCTAGTTTTAGAGCATTGTGCATTGGTGCAAGTCTTCGGTGGAATGTAGAATGCTGGTTATGGATCTTCGGAGTCTTCTTTCTAACCTTGTAAGAGGGAAATATCCCCATAGGTGTACTAATTGATTATGTGCTTCTATTTGTGGGGGCTACGTATACACGAGGTGACGAGAGTCCGTGTGTAGCTACTAGTATGCTATTGTCCGAGTAGTTAGGACCCAAAAACATGTTATACTTGGATTTTTTATGAACCAATTGATAGCTTGAATTGCTTAAATCACCTTGGATTAGTAAATAAATTTAAAAATAGATTAAACATCATTTTTCCTGAATTGTTAAAAAGAGAAATTGTCTTATTTGGATAAATATCCCCGATAAATTCCTAATTGACTGATTAAGCATGTATCTCTATGTGTACCTACGTCGCATGCATGATTCGCGACCAGGGTATGTGTTTATTTATGGAACGGGCCAAACGCCTCAGCGGATTAAATAGATGCATCTATGGTTCGGGCCGTTCGACCCTCGGCAGTACACAATTTATATTCCTGTTGGATCGGACCGTTGCCTTGGTGTGATTTGCGCATGTTATTTGTCGCTTGAGAATTTTAAATGTGAAATTGGCCCTTCGTGGCTTAATATAAATTGATAAGATAATAAAGAATAAACCTTGAAAGCCCTTAATTATTTGTTGAAGGTATTTACATGTTTTCCGGCTTCGTGAATTAGAACTACTATATAAATACATGGTTTTCCTCATATTTCTAGGATATTGTTAATTGACCTCTAGTAAGTGTCGAAGTTGACCATCTCGTCTCTACTTCGTCAAGATTAGGCAGGATACTCATTGAGTACATGTTGTTTACGTACTCATACTACACTTTTGTGCATTTTTGTTGCACATGTATATGTATCTCTGGCAGCCTACTGGGCATAACATCGCGGATGATTCTAGGACTAGGTGAGTTGCATTATTCGAGGCGACCCGCAACTAGTATAGTCCCTTTCAGCATATTGTATTTATTTCCTGTCCATTGTATTTCGGACGGATGTTGTATTTTATTTTCCTTATTAGTAGATGCTTATGCACTTGTGACACCGGGTTCTGGGATGGTTTTCGAAAGATTTGTGCTAATCGTTTATTATTTAATTTGAATTTAAGTGGTGATCTTTTTATTTATGAAAAATGGAAGAAAAGTCCTAGATTTCAAAGGTATTAAAAAGAGAAATTAATCGATTGATTAAGTTGGCTTGCCTGACAGCGGTGTCCAGCGCCACCACGACCCTTAGTGAATTTTGGGTCATGACACAAAGACCAAAATAATATAGTCATCATTATGGTAAATGTAAAAAGGAGAATATTAAGGATTCTCAAAATAATCCTTCAAAGATGAAGGAATTGTATATCAATATGGTCTGAAAATATGAGACACACTCAGACGATTATAGTCCATTTTCGAAAGAATGCAACTTTTGACAAGAATTGCAAATGCAGCATTCCTGAAAGTGAATGTGAAATATATATGTGATAAAAATTATGCATAATAATGTGCTTATGCATGATTGGGTAAATACCACAACTCACCTCTAAGGGAGTTTTGAGAGAAATAAAGATAATGAATTTTACAACGTGGTTACATGACTATGTCATCGGTCGCGTATATGTGGTACGACAAAAATATTTTGCCATGTCTTACAAAAACTTATTAAAGGCAAAATCAAGCAATATATGATTCTGCTTATGATGATTTTGACCATGATAATTACTATAAAATGATTTTTTTCGTAACGAAGAAATTTACCATATGGATGGTGTGATAAAAGATCTTGTAGTACAAAAGTAGTTAAGAGCTCCGGAAGACTAATTTGTTACTACCTGGATAAATGAAATTGTTCATGACATTATAGTAAGTTTCAAAAGAAACTTTTTGAGTTTCAAACATATTAGCCAAAGTAGTTGGCATTTGAGACTATAAATAAAAGGAAGATTGAATATCTTTATATTACTATAATCATACCGGGTAAATATGAAAGGTTATCCGAATTGTCTTCTATTTGTACTAAAGATGTATAAGCATGGTGATAGAATCATATGCCATAGTAAATTAAACATTTACTGAAACAAATATTAGTTGGCACGACTAGTTGGCCATCCCGATTCAATTATGATGCAAAAAATTAATTGAGAACTCACATTGGTATATATTAAATAAATAGAAGATTCTTCGAGAATTCTCTTGTGCTGCTTATTCTCATGATATACCAGTCAAGGTTGGGATTGAATCCCTTAAAATCTAGAACGAATAAAAGGTGATACATATATATATATATATATATATATATATACATATATATATATATATATATATATATATATATATGGGCCCAGTCACCTGCCATGTGGACCTTTTTACCATTATATGATTTTAAAAGATGCATTTATTGTATGATCACATGTGCGATTGTTGTCAACTTGCAGTTTGGCTTTTGCAAGGTTGCTTGCTCAATTTATTAGAGCACAGTTCTAGAATATAAATTATTATAATTTATTTTGATATTGCTGGTTTAAATCAAAGTTGGTTTAGCAGAAATTGTATGCCTCAAATTAAGCTAAACCATTGGTTATGAGAATAAAACTCCCAAATCAAAATTTGATATGAGGTATATTATTTAATATACAACAGCACTTGTACGCATCTAGCCAACAAGTTATGATAAGTTCTCCCTATCACAATTTTTTCAGGGTCAGGAATCAAATAATTTCTATATAGAAATATGGATGTGCGATATGATATAATTATCCCACCACAATGCACAAAGATGGGTATTCAAAGAAAGTTGAGGATGTGTGTTGGTGATCCCAGCATTAGGGGAGAAAAATGAGAAGTTGAAAAAAAAGTAATACATGGAATGAATTATTATGAGTATACCTAGATCCTCGTACAAGAAAATGTTAACTTGAAGTTCAAGTGATAATTTATTTGCAAAGTAATGCCAAGCGCATTTGCTGACTAAAAGCTAAATGTCATATTTCAGATGCTAATGCTCCAAATAGAATAATATCCATGATGGACAGAGTTTATGGTAGGCAGTTAAAGCGTAATAGACTATTCGGTTCCAAAGATAAAACTCCTTGAAGAAGGAGATGAGAAAATGTTCAAGATGGTCATAATAAGGAGGCAAGTGCTTTATAAGGGCACCATAACATAACACTTTATAAGACCTCATGGGAGAGGCTCGGGTACCTAAAAATAATGAGATCTCGATAAGTTATGTCTTTATTGTTTTATGATGGAACCGATGTAATCGATGATATTGTTGATATAATGTAGCGCTCAATATTTTTAATATTGACGAGTATCTTGAGCTCAAATCTGTCATGGAATTTGGCCAGATAAATGATTGATCAATGAAAAATACGCAATTAAGATTGACTTTACTTGGAAAATGTAAAGTTTTGGACTGATAGTCCCAACACCTGAAAGTATAAAGTCAGCGGAGTGACACAAAATTTTACGTAAATGTCCTAGCATTGATTATATGGAAACATGTTCCCTTGTGGTAGGTACAATTGCTTTCAGATTTTAGTCTGCAATACCTGATAAATTTTATATGCGTATATAAAAATCATTAAAGGATTTAAAATGTTATAAAGAATATTAAGGTTCCCAAGAAATTGATTAAATAAAGCTTTAGCAAATCCTTATGTGGATTAGAGCAATCATGGCGTACATGATTTGTTGGTGTGTATCTTGCTAGAACCATGAGTATGACAATATGCTAGCGAGATATACTTTAATTCCTATATAAAGATACTGGAATACTATTATGATTATATTGCATAAGAAGTCCTTGATATAGATTTGTTTATTCTAACAAATATTGTCACGGTTATGTTGGTTACACAAAGGCAGGGCATGGTTCGTTGTTCAGATAATCTATTTGGCTGTGAGCGTAATGCCAAATTATGATATTTAACAAGATTTCAATTACATTGAAGATGATTCTGCATGCATAGTTCAATTGAAAGAAGTACTATCGAAGGAGACAAAATAAAACGTATTTCACTAAAGTTCTATTTCAAACATGATTTATGTTCAACAAATTTGTTCAAGTGATAATTTGGCAAACTTCTTCACAAAGCATTGCCAACCTCAGCAATTGAGAAGTTGTTGTACATGATTGAAATTTATCGTCTTTCAGATATCAAGTAATATTTTTGCCAGGGGAGTATAGCACGCGCTGCACTCTTTTTTCCTTCGTACAGATTTTATCCTACTGGATTTTCCTGGCAAGGTTTTTAACGAGGCAGCAAGTAATGCTTATTACAAAATATGTGTAATATTTTTCCTTCACTAAGATTTTTTCCCACAGGGTTTTTTCCTGGCAAGGTTTTAACGAGACATATTATCTTTGGACATCCAAGGGGGAGTGTTATGAAATATTTTATTATGGTGGATGTCCATAATTCCTAAAGGAGTAACACCCTCTACTCTTATCTATTAACCTTCCACTACTTTTTACCATTATGAATGTAACTCCCACACCTCCATGATCTTCCTCCATGTTCTCAATAGTTAATACCATGTTCATGACATCCCTTTGTATTACCTATATCATCCTATAAATAGAGGGTTTGAGCATCACATTGTACAAACTTGGAATACATAGAAGAAATAAGAAAGTTCCCTCTACACATCCTTTGTCTATTTTATTGTTTCATATTATTACTTTGAGCTTAATTTCTTAACATTTTTTACTTTATCCAAACACTACAAACTGACTTAAAAGCTATTTTGGCTTAAAAGTATTTAAAATAAGCTAATCCAAACGGGGACTTAGTTTTAGTTGATTAAGTTATCAAATCAAGAAAGTCCATGTTCTTTTGGCCCAAATTATTATGCAATAGATCAAATGAATTTACAACCACTTGGAATTCAACCAAGCAAAACAGATGGCGAAAGAAACAGAAGCTTTTCTCTAATAAATTTTTTACTAGAGTCTAGATGATAATCTATCAAATGCACTTTGTTGCAACTCAACCTCATAAATTATCTGCCTAAGTCTACTTTATAATTTTATTGGCACTATCTTTATAATTGGGGGTGGGAGTGGGGGTG